>JAODAL010015033.1:0-85305 GCA_025379985.1 Phyllomedusa bahiana
CGATGAAATTGGTGAAACTGTCGGGGCCCCTTTTGGGGGTTTGACGGGGAAAAGGCCTCCGTTCCCCCATCTTGCCGTCCCCCTCCCCCGTCGGGTGGCGGGAACCCCGTTTTTTTTCAAAGTGTCCAACTATGATTTCCCGAACTAAGAAACACCACAATGCCAAGCTGACAAGGGGCATTGCCCGCACTGAAACCCTTTTGGGGGCCTCTTTTAAAACCCGGCAAGGATGGGTGCAGAGCTCTTTTTCCCCCCTGGGCCCCCACTCTCAGTGGCTCAAACACCCCGAGGTCCGCACCACTGCTTTTAGGCCATGGTTTACACGTACCGCGTTTAAAGGGATTTTCGCTGCTGCCACAATCGCTGGGGGCAAAGTGGGGGGTGGGAAATTCCCCGATGTTGCCCAAATCAACAAAGAGAACGGTTGACGGGGAAGGGCCCGGGGTGACGTTGCAAAAAAGCAACCATCGGGACGAAGCAGGGTGCGAACGGGGGAATTTCGAACCTTTAGACCTCGAGCCTTCCTTTAGCAGGAAATCCAGACCCCCCGGGGAGCTCCTTTTTTGAAAATTTTTGGATACCCCGGGGCCCCCACATGGGCCAGGCAAGGGTGGGGCCCGGGCCAAACCCATCTTAAGGACGGCCAAAGAATTTCGCCCCTTATCCCCATACCACCTTGCCTGAAACAAGGTTCTTGTCACCCCCAGGGCCCGCGCTCGGTTTTCGTTGCGGAGAGGGCCCCCACTAGCTCCTGACCTGTGTGGGGGAAAGGTCCCCCAAGACAGATTTAATTTCAAAACGGCTTGGTTTTTTTGGGGACGTGAATTTCCCCCCAAGGACCTTGGGGGAAAGACCCCACCAACCCTTAAGGGTTTTTAAGAGCTGCGCCGACCCGAGAGCCAAACCCTCACCCCCAGAGAAAATCCACACCCCCCTCACCCCCGTGAGCTTCACCGGGGATTACGGCGTTGGCCGGGGCTTACTAAATCCATTTTTGTCGGTGGTCAATTTTTTAAATTTTCCCGGCCACAATGCCCGACAAAAGCCCTTTTTAAAAATTTGATGACAACGGCGGCCAGGGCAGGGGAGGCTTTTTTTTGGGAAAGAAATGCTTTCTCGCATCCTTTTATTGGGGGGGAGGCAAGGGCCATGACGTGGCGGAACCCAACTGGGGTCCACCAAACGGAAAGGCACAATTCTAAGGACAAAAGCCCCGGCAATTTCCGACAAATTCCCGGCTTTTGGCTTTGGGGTTTGGGTTTGGGTTTTAAAATGTTTCTTCCTGCTCCCCCAAAACCCGGAAGACAGAAGGCTTTCCCGCTAGACTGGGCCGCTGAATTTGGGGGTCAGGTTATCCCCAAAAAAGGGGGAAGGGGTAGGGTTTGGGGCTCGGGGGTTCGGGGTTACTTCGGGGACGGTGGAGGCTGAAGCGGAGGGTTTATCCCTGATCCCTGCCCCTGAAAAACATGGGGGGCCTTTAGGGGAAAGCTTGGTGGTGGCGGGAGGAAAGGGGGCGGAGACAGAGGGTGGGGACAATTTTTGGAGGCCCGCCGTTTGGGCTGGGGGCCCTTTTTTTTCCAAGTGTTCCCTTTCCCTTTCAACTCCCTGCATTCGCTGCATTGACTAACAAATTTTTGGGGGTTTGGGAAACCCCCTTAAGGTTCTTGGCCCCTACTTAAAGCGTTTAACCGGGGCCAAGGGCGGCATAAACATCCCCTGGGTGAATCAAAGGCTTGCTCAAAAAGGCCCCCGGGTTGAGAGGGCCCGGACCTTTTTGAAAGGCGATAAGCGAGGGGCGGGGTTTTCGCTGACCGAGCGGCGGAATCAATCCGCCCACTTTGCGACCCGCCCTCCTCCCTTTTTGTTGGGGGGGACCCGTATTGACACTACCCCATCAAACTTTTTCCCCCTCGTCCCCTGATTTAAGTGCTCGCAACAAAATTCCCCGCGGGAAAAACCAAAAGGAAAAGGGGTCCGCAATGGGGCCCTCATCATCAACACAGGGGACTTGGTCGTTTCCCGACTTTCCTGCAAACCAGGAAACTGGGGGGCTACAAGCAAGAGGGCCTGCCCAAAGGGGTTGCCGACCCCCCCCCGGGGGTTTTGGGCCCAAAGGGCCGGGGTTCCCCCCCCTTTCCCCTCTGATGGCATCATAACTGGGCGTCCCGAGCAGACTAAAACATCCTTTTTGATCTTTTTAAAAATGCCTTCTGACCCCCAAAAACATTTTTCCCTCAAAGAGGCTTTTCAGACAATGGGTTAACCACAGTGGGGGGTACACGGTTGACAATTTTGGGGTGCTTCATGTTGGGGGGATTTCTGATGATGCTGGGTGACGGGCAATTTTTGGCCGTTGGGCCCGGGAGGGGGAAGGGGGTAAACTGCTGGGTCATTTTCAAAAAACCACTGAAGGACAATGGCGACGCTGTTCGTTTTCTGAAATTCAAAAGGGGACTGCCCCCCGAAGGGCAGGCTTACTCCCCAACTGACGATCCGCTGGGATGCGTGTTTCCCAAACAATGGAAAAATGGCCAAAACCCTTCCCCTCGTAACCCCTACCTTTCCAATTTTCCCCCCACCCCCCCCTTTGCCGCCAAACCCCCTGGGAAAATTTTTTCCCCAAGTTAGAAATAAAAAAATTTGGGGGGGAAGGGGATGGGGGAAAAGTTTTGGAAAGGGCCTTTATTAAAAAAACGGGGAAATTCACAGCTATTTTCAAAAACCTTTAAATCAAAACAAAAATTGCTTGGGGGGTTCGGAAAAATTTCTTTCAAGGGGGGCTCTAGGGGGGGAAAAAATCTGGGAAAAGGGGGGGGAAAAGTGCAAAAAAAATTTCTTTTTTTGTTTTTGGGGTTAATAAAACGGGGGGTTTTTTTTGCACCTTTCAATTCACCTGTGGTGACCCATAAAATTTTGTTTTCAGATTTTTCCCTGCAAAGCCCGCGTCAATTTAACAAAAACTGAAGGGGCGCCAAAGTAAAAAAACCCCGTACTGTTAAGTTTTTTCGTATAAAAACAAAAGGGATTTTTTGGGACCTTTTAATTCACCCCCGTGGTGACTTAAAATTGCCCGTTTTCAGATTTAAAAGTGCCCAAAACCCGCCCTCAAAGAAAAAAAAGCTGTATGCGCCAAAGTAAAAAAACACTATCGTTATGTTTTTGTATAATACATGGTATTTTTTTTTTTACCTTTTCAATTCACCTGTGGGTTTTACTATAAAATCTGGGTGTTTTAAAATTTACTTTCAAGCTGCCCTCAAAAGAACAAAGCGTAGTTTCGGTAAAAACAAAAAAAAACCCCATCTGGTTTTTTTTTCGTATAATACACCGTATTTTTTTCACCTTTCCCAAATTTAACCCGTTGGGGGACTAAAAAAATTGCTGTTTTAAAAATTTAAAGTGCAAGCTGCGTCAATGAAAAAAAGCTGTAGGGCTCAAAGTTAAAAAAAAAAACGTATCTTAAATTTATTCGGGGAAAAAATAAAATGTTTTTTTTTTTCACCTTTCCCAATTTACCTGTGGTGACTAAAAATTGGGGGTTTTTTCAATTTAAAGTGCAAGCTTTCGTCAATGAACAAAGCTGTAGTTTCCCAAAAGTCAAAAAAACCCAACTTTATGTTTTCGTAAAAAACGGTATTTTTTGCACCTTTTCCCAAAAACAAACCCGTGGTGACTATAAAAATTTCTGTTTTCCCGATTTTAAATTTCAAGCTGCGTCAATGAACAAAGGGTTTTTGTGTGCGCCAAAGTAAAAAAAAAAAACAATCTGGGTTAAATTTTCGTATAATACACGGGGAAAATTTTTTTACTTTTCCCAAATTTCCCGTGGTGACTATAAAATTGCTGGGTTTTAAAAAATTTTTCCCCGCAACTGTGGGCAAAGAACAAAGCTTTATTTCGCCAAAGTCAAAAAACACTTTTCTGTTATGTTTTTATAAATACCCGGTTTTTTTTTGCACCTTTCAAATTTTTACTCTGTGGTGACTATAAAAAATTTCTGTTTTCCCCCGAATTTTCGTGCAAGCTCGTCAATGAACAAAGCTTATTTCCCCCAAAGGGCAAAAAACACGTAACCCGTTATGTTTTCGTATAATACACTTTTTTTATGCACCTTTTAATTCACCTGGGTGACTAAAAAATTTTCCCTTTTTCCCGATTTAAGTGGGAAGGTTTGGGTAAATGAACAAAGGTGGGAAAGGGGAAAAAATTTTAAAAAAAGAACACCTATCGGGAAAAGTAAAACTGGGTAATAAAAAAAATAGAGTTTTGGGACCAAAAAAAGAGACCTGCAGTTTCTAAAATGAAAGTGGGCCAATATAATTTTAGGGGTGCCCAATTTTCCAGGGAAAAATTTCAATCGCAAAAATGGGTTAAAAAAATAAAGGGTATTGGGAGTTCAATGTTTCACTTTAATCTTGGGGAAATTTATTTCCCGTGTTTTTTTATATAAACTCCCCCCTGGACAAAACAGCGGGAGATGCTCCTTTAAAATACTCTACCTAACTACATAAAATCCCCCAATTTTCTAATCTAACTAAATTGTAAAAGGGTCACGCTAAAAAGTAGAGGTTTCTCTGTGCAAAATAGATTAATTTCGCTAGCTTTTGGCCACAGCAGAGCCAAAAGTCCTATTCCCTTTTGAGACGGGTGGGGAGACACTTAGGGTGAACAGGAAACGCTGTTTATGTAAAACGAGGTCTTAAAATTTTTTAATTTAATCGCAAACCCCTAAAACATCCCCCAAGACGTCCCCCACACATCTCATCCTGCCTATTCCCTTTTAAACGATTTGGGTGGGCCGCCAAAATTACAGGGAAAGGGGCCCCAAATGGCGGGGATCTTAAAAAGATGAAGCACAGATTTTAGCCTTAATTATCGCTGATCTAAAAATTTGGGATAAACCTTTAAAAAACCTTGCCGATTTCAATTTTGGTCATAAAAATTTCCCCTCAAAACAAACCCTCAATAGCGGGGGCAAGACTCCCGGGCTCTTTAAACCCAGAAAAAAACTATGCGGAGGTGGCAAATTTGTGATAAAGGGGCCAAAAAAAGTGGGAAAAGGGAAAATTGTATTAATAATTTCGGGAAATTCTCAAGTCTAAATCCCGTTTTAAGCTTGTGAAGTTTCTGACCCCCACAAATTACATTTGGGAAAGGGGGTCGGCCCCTGCGTGACGGGACGGGGTACCTTCTAAATAGCCCACAGAAAGACAGAAACACCGGGTTGGGAACCGCAAACCATTGGGGACTTTCAATTTTGGGGATAAACTGTGTGGCCCCTGCCCCGTAAATAGATCATTTCCAAAAACCTTTTAGTGTTTTCAAATCAGATGGGGTGTATTTTAAAGGGGTTTTTTTCTAACTGAAAAAGGGTAAAAGGTGTAAATCAAATCTATGCAATTGTAGTTCCCCTTTAAAGGCTACACGGGAAAAGCCCAAAAGGCATTTTTAAAAGGGGGGTAGGTGAACACCTAGGGGAAAATAAACACAGGGAGGATAAAACCGATTTGCACACATTTATGAAAAACAGCAAAACAAAATTTTTACGATTTTAAAAAATTTTTCTTTTTCTCGTGGGGAAAACCTGAGGGAAAATCACCTAGAGGTGGGACTGGTTTAACCAAATTTGGTTAAAAAAAGGAAACGGAATGGATCTTTTTCGATTATTTTACAGTTGCCCCTCACGGTCTGAATGAAAACCTGCTTTTTGGGTTGTTTCCTATGAATTATTAACGTTTTCCATTCCATTGTGTGTAAAAATTTTTTAAAAAAAAAACAAAAAAACTAGCAATAATGTTTTTGGCCCCCTTTTGGGCTTGTATCCCATTTTTGGGAAACCATTTGGGAAAAACATGCCGTGTTTTAGTATCCCTTTTTAAAATTTTCGTCTGCCCATATTTTGGGCTTATACCCTTTTAAATCTCTCATTTTTTGTTCTATTCGTTTGTTTTAAGATGGGTTACTTAATATTTTTATTTTTATTGCAATATTTTCTTTCTTTTTCCCCACAAAAATTATTGGTGGGGATTTAGGGGAAATTACAATTCAAACCTGTTTGAAGATGGGACTTTAGATATATACTGTGAACCTATTATGAAATATAATGGCTATTGATTTTTTAACCCAAAGGGTTTTTGGAAATAAATTTTTTTCCCCCAAAAAAGGGCCCTTTTTGCCGCTATGTATTAGGGGGCTTCTGCTTTGCGGGGAATATATTTTTCCCTCTGCCCCCTGGGGACGACACGCTTGTGCTTCTTTAATTATCTTTTTTTGCGCTTTCCCGCGCTTGGGGTTCATCTATATTTAAAACATTGTTGTTTTTGGGGCCAAAATCACACGTGCCCGCCCGGCGTATAGAATTTTTTAATGCGCATTGGGGGGGTTTCCCGTTTTATCCGTACGAACCTTTGGGGCGCTCTTCTCTGTGCCCCGGAAGTTAAAGGACACGTAGCGCTCGGCGAAAAACACTTCTTTTTGCACTTCCCGAGGACTTTGGTTCTTTATGAGTGTCCTATCACGGGAAAGCTTTACATCATAGCGGATTGATTGGGTTAAAAGAAATTTTCTTTTTGGGGTAGTAATTTTTTTTGTATAAAAAGGAGCATATTTTGTTGACTGTTTAACAATGGCCTAAATTATGCCATGGGGGGGATTATTGCCCTTTTTTTAATCATTTTTTAAAACACCCCCGGTTAAAAACCTTTGGCTGGGGAAACGCTTTTAAAATTTTGGGGCCAAATCCCCGGTCTGTATCTCCAGGGACTGGGGAAAGCGTATTTTTTTTCTTGGGGTGAGCCCCCGATAAGGGGGGTCGTTTTTTCGGGACGGGGGGGCTCTACTTGGATGGGGCTTTTTTTTACAGGGGAAACGTAGTACGTTTTGAAAAACCCGGTTTCCAATATGTTCTAAGGGGGTTGTCGTTTTGGGAGCTTATCCCCAGATTTATAGGATATACCTTTTTGGGGATTTTCTGAACCGTGGTCAATAAATTTATAATTGGTTGTTTTCAAAATACTCTTGGTTTTTTATTTTGGGTGTATATTATTTATATCCTTTTAGGTTTTTTCCCCTTGTTGTATTGCTTTTTGCTTTTTTTCTTTTACCCTAGTTTGGGGACTGTGAATTTTGCACTAGCATAGGGTTACATATAATACCCAAAAATTAACCCTATGGGAAATTTTTTTTTGAGGTCTTTAATTAGGATAAATTTTATGGTTTTTTGGTTTTTAAAGTATATCTAATAAAGGTTTAAAATTTTTTTAAAAAGGGAATTTTTTTTGGGAATTTTTTTTGTGAGAAGGTCTTTTTTTTATATTCACTTTATCTGTGAAATTTTTGTGCCGTTGTTTTGTTTTTTATTGGCTGGTTTTTCCCTTTTGAACCAATTAAATTTTTTAGAGAACCCAAAGGGTGGGTGAGGCAAAAAAAATTGTTTTCGGACAGTGAAAATGTATCTGATAATACTGTGGATATTAAAATATCTTTTAAGGAATTGCTGGTAATATGGGGTAATAATTTGATCTTGGGGGGAAAACCCCAGCTTAGAAAACTACAATTTAAGCAAAAATCATCCCTAGAGGGCCTTAGGGGGAAAAATAAACCCATACTAAGTGTTGGGTTTTACACAATGTCGGGGGTTTAAAAGGGGAAAAAGAAATACATGAAGGTTCTATACGACTCATGCAGCTACTATTGGAAGAAGAAAAAGGGTTACTAGAAATCTCTAATAATAAACTGCAAGAAAAAATTGACAGGACTTCAAAAATTTAATCAGGGCCCTGATTTTAGAAAAAGGGAGAAACTCTCCAGAATAATATTGATAAATATCAGGGGGCCTTGAAAAATAGAAAACATAAACAATATATCAAAGATTTACAGGAATTTAGGGAGAAAAAAGCCTAAATTTTTTTTGTAGAAAAACAAAAGGGGAGGGTAATTTTTTTCCCCCTCAGATATCGAAACCCCTTTTGATACTGATACACAGACATCACAGAAACCTAGGAGAGGTAGACTAAGGGGGAAAGGAAGAAAGGAAATACTCCACAAAGAGGCAGATATGGGGGGACCTTCATCCCCGGTTTAAACTTTTTTTTGGCAAAAAACAAGGAATTCTATGGGGAAACGGGGCAAAAGAAGTGAAAAAGACTGTCAAATAATCAATCTTTCCAGTAGAAACCCCTCAAAAGAATTTTTGGGAAAAATCAGTGGGTTGGGCCCAAAGGGCCTTTAAATTTTTTAACCCTCAAATGGATTTAAAACTTTTGACTGGATAAAAGATCTGCATCTCTTTGTGAGACGTTTAAAGTGGCATAAATTTTTTAAAAATCAGGATTTAATGGAAGCCAGATCTTTGGGTATAGAGACTACTGACTTATCAGATGTAAGGCTTTTGGTAGGTCTGTCTCTCAGGTGGAGAGTGGCTACACAGATTTAAGATCTAAAAGTACAAGGATGCCTCCAAATATGGGGGATTCCCCGAATAATTGTTTTTTTTAAATTGGTAAGCCCCGGAATTGGGGGAAAAACTAAATGTTTGGAAAACCCCCTCATAATCTTTCCCATCAACAAAAAATTGGCTCAAAAAATTTTTGGAGAAAATTTTAGTATTTCCCCTTTAAAAAACTGATAAGGGGGGGAAACCCGGTAGTTCCTTTATCACCCCTAAATAAAATGAATATGTGTAATTGCACCCGAAAAGGGTCGGGGAAAGTTATACTATCTTGAGAAGTGATCCCACACACATTTTTTTGTCAACAATTTGGGGCCCAAAAATTGTACAAGCCCCTTTGGGTAAGGGACTTATCCCCCTAAATACATAAGGGGGTGTCCCCATTGAAGGGGGCGGGCCCAAATTTTATTGGTGTGGACTCCCCTTTTCTCAGAATGTAAGCATATACATTTTACAAAAATCTTTAAAAAAAAAATTTTTCTATGCCCTGCCGTCATTTATAAAAGATACTCCAGATCTATTGAGGAGATTGGATGGATTAACAGTGGGAGGGGGGGAAAAAACAAACTGGCTTAAAATTTACGTAGAAGCCCCTGTATAATAACATCCCGTACAGATGGTATACGTGCTGTCAAAATATTTTTTTGCCACTAGAGGGGGTACCCTCCCAAAAAGGGAACCCCAGTGATTTTTGTTAAACATCATTCATTTGTCCTTTAAACACAACTATTTTTTCTTTAAATTTTTTAAAAAACTTCCACCCGCTCGGGGGAAAAGCAATGGGGAAACCCCTGGCTCCTCATAAGCAAATTTTTTCCCGGGCTGGTGGGGGGGCTACCCTGGGTTTAAGGGGCGTAATCAAACCCCCTACAAAACATCTTGGGTTTTGGGGGAAGGGGTTTTTTATGATGAAAAAAACCTTTTTATTGTGGGAAAGGGACTAAATGAGGGGTTTCAACACTTTGTTGAAAAGCTAAACATCAAAGATATTGGAATGAAAATTTTCTTCAAAATATTGAAGATTGCTGTCTTCCCCTTTTCCTGGTTTTAATTTTATCATCAAAGATAAAACAGGTTTAAATTTTCACACTAAAACCTTTTGCAAACCCAAAGGCACCCAATAGCCCCCCCTCCGGGGGGAAAGCTTTTCATCCCACATCCCCTCAAGGGGTTTTACCCCAAAAGGGCAATTTTTCAGGATTCGGGGAAAAATTTTTCTAGGAAAGGGGAATTTTTTTAAATTTCCCAAACTAAAGAAACTTTAAAAAAACGTTTTAAAGGGGCGGGGGTTTAAACCCGGGGAGAAATTTTAGAGGACCCGTGTTTAAAAAACTTGAAACTGATAGAATTGGGCTTTCTCAATAGCAGGGGAAAAACTCCCGGGGTCATTAAAGATAAAACTAAGCAGATGGGTGGCGAAATTTTTTTCAAGGCCCCGAAGTAGCAAGAGAATTATTAATAAGTACTGGGGGAAAATTTTCAAGTTGATTCCCCATTTAGCTGATGTAGTTTCTGACGCCCCAAAAATTACATTTAGGAAGGGTCGGTCCCTGCGTGACAGACTGGTACACAGTCTATATAGCCCACAGAAAAGACAGAACACCTGGTTAGACCGCCAACCACTGGGGACTTTCAGATGTGGGAATAACTGTGTGGCCTGTCCGTATATAGATCAGTCCAAAACCTTTAGTGATTTCAAATCAGATCGTGTGTATTTTAAGAGAGATTTTTCTAACTGTAAAAGTGAAGGTGTCATCTATCTATGCAATTGTAGTTGCCCCTTAGGCTACGTAGGAAAGACCAAAAGGCAGTTTAGAAGGAGGGTAGGTGAACACCTAGGGGATATAAGACACAGGAGAGATACACCGATTGCACGACATGTATGCGAACAGCATAACAATGATCCTACGACTTTAAGATTCTCTGTTATCGAGGTCGTGAGGAAATCACCTAGAGGTGGTGACTGGGATACCAGATTGTTAAGAAAAGAAACGGAATGGATCTTTCGATTACATACAGTTGCCCCTCACGGTCTGAATGAAAACCTGCATTTTGGTTGTTTCCTATGAATTATTAACGTCTTCCATTCCATTGTGTGTAGAATTTTGTAAAGAAAACATAAAACTAGCAATAATGTCTTGGTCCTTTTGCTTGTATCCCATATTATGGAAACCAGTCTGGAGAATCATGCCGCGTTTTGGTATACTCTTTAAATTATCGTCTGTCATAGTTTGCTTATATCCTTATATCTCTCATTATTGTTCATTCGTTTGCTTAAGATAGGTTACATAATATTATATTTTTATTGCAATATTTCTCTTCTCTACCACATATTATTGGTGGGGATTTAGAGTATGTAGCAATTCTAACTGTTTGAAGATGTGGACATTTAGATATATTCTGTGAACCTATTATGAAGTATAATGGCTATTGAGGTGTAACCAGGGTATTGGATATATATATATATATATATATATATATATATATATATATATATATATATATATATATATATATATATATATATATATATAATAATATTATATATATAATATGGCTCAATTAAGCCGCGTTGCCGCTATGTATTATGGCTTCTGCATGCGGGGCATATATTATCCTCTGACCCGTAGGACGCACACGCTTAGTGCTTCTTTCATTATCTTTATTGCGCGTGCGCGCTTGGGTCATCTATACTTAACATTGTCCGCTTGAGCGCACATCACACGTGTCGCCCGGCGTCATAGAATTATTACTGCGCATGTACGGGATTTCGTTTTATCACGTACGAACCTTTGAGGCGCTTTCTCTGTGACCCGGAAGTTCAGGACACTTTGGGCTGGGGGTTTCTATACACTTCTATTGCACTTGCGCAGGACTCTGGTTCTTTAGTGGTGTGCTATCACAGGTAAGCTTTACATCAGTAGTGGATTGATTGGTTATAAGCATTCTTTTTGGGAGTACTAATTATGTATATAAGGAGCATATTTGTTGATGTACTATGGCCTAAATTATGCCATGCTGGGATTATTGACCAATTTATCATTTGTCTATCATCCCTGATGAACCGTTGGCGGGGGAAACGCGTCAGGATTTTGGCAACTTGCCCGGTCTGTATCTACATGGGACTAGGGATGCTATCTTTTTGTTTAGGGTGGGGCCACCGATAAGTGGGGTCGTCCTTTTCGGGACGGGCTGCTCTACTTGGATAGGGACTTTTTGTTACATGGACGTAGTACGTTATCTGAATACCGGTCCATATGTTCTGAAGGTGTTGTCCGTATTGGAGCTTATCCCCAGAGTATCAGGATATACCAATTTGGCTCTTCTGAAACCGTGATCAATGAATTTTTATTTGGTGTCTCATATACTCTTGGTTATTATATTGATGTATAGCATTTATATCCTTTTGAGGTGTGTTCCCCTTGTTGTATTGCTATTTGCTATTTTCTTTTACCCTAGCTTTGGACTGTAAATTTAGCAGCTAGCATGGGGTTTACATATAATAGCAATAATAACCCTATAGGTAATTTTTTGAGGTCATTAATTAGGATAAACTTTTAGGTTGGGGTTTTAATGTACCGTATCTCTAATAAAGGTTATTATTTTAAGGGAATTATTTGGAATTTTTTCTGTGAGACGATTATGCTAAATAGAGTTCAACAATATTCATGAGTAACTTACATATGAATTGACTTTAATATTCCAATTAGAGTACAGCCTATGGTGTGTTTGTTGAAATTGAGTGCCGGAGACATATACATATATTATATTGAAATTGAGTTAATGACACTTGACCACCATCAATTACCAACTTGGGTTAGAGATTGCTCAAAGTCATGTCATATTAATATGTCACATTAATTAAGCTTGATTTTAATTTATTAACTGGCAACATTTTTCTAACTATATCTTAATACCAAAACCTCTGAATCTTGTACAAAAGCAAAGTAATAATATAACAGATAGGTCTAGGTTTATTAAATATTGAATAAAGGATATTTAAAAATATACCAAAAAGGCATGTCCACGGTTTTTTGGGAAGATTTGGTCCCGTATTCCCCCAGTAAAAGGGTAATCCCAGTTCTCATAGAGAACTATGGTTCGTTCTATCCCCCCTTCGCAAAATAGGCAGGGGGGGAGAAAGTGACATGCACATTACCCCGGCGGGTTTTCGGCCGTGGTAAATTGTCTAGGGGGACGAGGCACCCGCATCCCCCCTCCCCCCCCTACAACGGCAGTCGGCGTAATTGCGGCGAAATCCATCCCCGCAATTAGGCCATCAATAAGCCGTGTGAACAAAGCCTAATACTCTCATTTTCATACAATAACATATGAATCACAGAATGGCATCACAGAGCAGCCGTATTCTTTTCCATATGAAGACCATGTGAACAGTTTGCATAGTTTATTGGTCATGTTCAGCAAAACGACATTCTTTAGAGCAGAGCAGAGCAGATCTAATTATCTGGTCAGAGCTTTACATATAAATCAGGTATTTTCATACAGGCAAATTATAATTCTTGTTAAGACATTTCAGGCTAAACCACTGAAATACAGTTATATTTCCAAAGATGTTTATTCAAGGGGTTCTTTCATGCTGTTTTTACAAAAAGCCCCAGTCGCTTCAAGCTCACACTTTGGTAGGTTTGGATTGATCTCGCAATGATTTGCTATCACTTAATGCTCCTAACTGATCCTGTTACATTGACATGAGTGCAGGAGGTTTGTAAACTGTAGTGCAAAGACTAAGAGCAGTGAAAGGGTTAAAACTGTCAGAAGTATGAAACAAGTCCATATTTTAGTAAAAAACAACAGCAGGGGGTGAATCATATCCAAACATGATCAGTTAAGAGCAGAGTGAGGTGGCCGGTAAAAAGAGAAGCTTGTATGCAAAAACTGGATGAGTACTTGACTTTACAGATGAAGCAACTGTAGAAAAAAGGTAACTCTTTAACTGGGGTAATTACCCTAAAAAACAGACAAAAAAGTTCATGTAAAGCAAATATTTGACAGTTTTAAAAAGGTGATTGTCTGGGTCAATGAGGCTTTGGATAAAAAAGGCTTAGTTTTTCCAAATAGAAGCAAACCTTTAATATTCTGCTTTCTAATGACTGGACATTTGCTGAGACAGCTATCATCTTAGACATCACTGTGGCACATGGATTTATTTTTTTAATAAATGATACATTTTCATATAGGGAATACAGTCTAGATGCAATTGTCTCTTAAAATAAAAGATTGTTCAATTTAAAACACCCTATCTCGTTTTCCATTGGATAGTTTATGTTAGGCAAGTAAATGCTCTTTCAAATTTGTGATTAGTGGGAAACCCCTGGGGAAGATGTTTTCCTTAAACAAAAAAATGAATGCCCATTAGGTGGGCGAATCGTTCTAACAAAGGGGAAATTCTTTTTGAATTTCGGGAAAAACTTCGGTTTTCGGAAAAATCGAACTTTGGGGTACTTCGGTTGAACAAGTTTGTTTTGATTGATAAAATGGTGCGAACTGGCGAAAGCACTTGGGAGGAAGAAGGGCATATGCATGACATGGCAGGATAAAGCCAATCAGGACCGGGGGATTCTGTAGTCCCCGAATATAAGCCCGAGCGCGCCGCTGGGAGTCACACCCCTTTCCACTGAAAGACGGGAAGGTGCGCTGGGGGTGATAGCGTTTTCTGAAGAATGATTTTTAACGCGTTTTTTGTGGGGTGTCTAGTTTGTCTCGGATTTTCTTGAATGTTTTTTTGATTTTTTGGGGTATTGGATCAAAATCCGGTGCGTCCACTGCAGGGGTATACATTCTACCCAAGGGGGGTTTAAGCCAGTTTGTTGTTTTTTAAAAGAAACAGCGTTTTAAATAAAAATCCACTTTTTTTTGGCTGCTAAATTTTTTGGCAATTTACATCCGGGGGGTTAAATTAAGCGTTTTTGCGGTGTGCTGACAAAAAAAACCGTTTTTTCAACGAAAATTATTATTTTTTTTTTGGTAGCCTAATTAAAAAGAAAGGTTAATTACAATTTTAATTCTTGTTGTGTGGGTAGAAATACCCCATTGAAAAACCGTAAAAAGTATATTTTGTGGTGGCTCAATTTTTCGCAATTTACATCCAGGGGTTAATTAAGGTTGTTTTGTGGTGTGTGCAAAAAAAAAAACGTCTTTTTTCAACCCCCAAATTATTTTTTTTTTTTGGTGCCTAATTCCAAGAAAAGGTTAATTAAAAATTTTTCTCTTGTTGTGTGGGTAAAAAAATACGAAATTGTAAAGCTACAAAGTATGTTTTGTGGTGGCTAAATTTTTTTTGCGCAATTTAACCCGGGGGTTTTATTTAAGCGTTGTTTTGTGGTGTCTGAAAAAAAAAACCCGTTTTTTCAACGCCAATATTATATTTTTTTTGGTAGCCTAATTCACAAGCAAAGGTTAATTACTTTTTATCTTTGTTGTGTGGCGTAGAAATGCCATTGTAACCCCTACAAGCTATAGTTTGTGGGGCTCAATTTATTGCGAAATTTAACCCGGGGGTTATTAAAGCGTTGTTTTGCTGGTAGTGAAAAAAAATAAACGCTTTTTCAAGCAAAATTATATTTTTTTTGGTGCCAAATTCAAAGAAAAGGTTAATTAAATTTTTCTTTGTTGTGTGGGTAAAAAATACCCCATTTAACACGTCAAAGTTTATATTTGTGGTGGTCAATTCTATTGGAAATTTACACCCGGGGGTTAATTTAAAGGGTTTTTTTTGGGGTGTGTGACAAAAAAAAACCGTTTTTTCAACCCCAAATATTTTTTTTTTTTTTTGGTTCCCTAATTAAAGCAAAGGTTATTACAATTTTATTCTTGTTGTGGGGCGTAGAAAAATACCCCATTGTAACACGCTAAAAAGTACTATTTTGTGGGCTCAATTCTTTTGCGAAATTTTAACCCGGGGTTAATTAAGGTTGTTTTGCTGGTGTGCTACAAAAAAAAAACCCGTTTTTTCAACCCCCAAAATATATATATTTTTTTTGGTAGCAAATTCAAAAGCAAGGTTAATTAAAATTTTATCTTTGTTGTGGGGCATAGAAAAAAACCATTGTAACACGCTAAAAAGCTACTAGTTTGTGGTGGCTAAAATTTATTGCGCAATTTAACCCGGGGGTTAAATTAAAAGCGTTGTTTTGCTGCGTGTGCAAAAAAAAACCGTCTTTTTCAACGCAAATATTATTTTTTTTTTGGTCCCTAATTCACAAGCAAAGGAAATTAAATTTACTTTTTTGTTTTGGGCGTAAAAAAATACGCCTTTGTAACAGCTAAAAAGCTACTATTTTGGGGTAGCTCTTTTTATTGGAAATTTACACCAGGGGTTTTTAAGCTTTGTTTTGCTGGTGTGTGAAAAAAAATAAACGTCTTTTTCAACGCCAAATATTTTTTTTTTTTTTTGCTCCCTAATTCACAAGCAAAGGTTAATTACAATTTTATCTCTTGTTGTGTGGCGTGAAATAGCCATTGTAACACTAAAAGAAAATTGTTTGTGGTGGCTAATTCTATTGCGCAATTTAAATCAGGGGTTAATTAAGCGTTGTTTTGTGGGGCTGAAAAAAAATAAACGTCTTTTTAAACCCCAAATTTTATTTTTTTTGGAGCCTAATTCAAAAGAAAAGGTTTAATTACAATTTTTTCTTTTTGTGGGTAGAAATTTTCCATTGTAACACGCTACAAAGCTACTAGTTTGTGGGGCTCTTCTTTGCGAATTACATCCAGGGGTTATTAAGGTTGTTTTGCTGTGTGTGACAAAAATAAATTTTTTCAACGCCAAAAAATATTTTTTTTTTGGTAGTAATTACAAGCAAAGTTTAATTACAATTTTATCTTTGTTGTGTGGCGTAGAAAATACCCCATTGTAACCGTAAAAACTACTGTTTTGGTGGCTAATTCTATTGCGAAATTTTAACCCAGGGGTTAATTAAGCGTTTGTTTTGTGGTGTGTGAAAAAAAATAAACCGTCTTTTTAAACGCCAAATATTTTTATTTTTTTGGTAGCCTAATTCACAAGCAAAGGTTATTACAATTTTATCTCTTGTTGTGTTGGAGAAAATACCCCATTGTAATACGCTACAAAGTATGTTTGTGGTGGCTCAATTCTATTGGAAATTTACATCCGGGGGTTTAATTTAAGCGTTGTTTTGCTGCTGGTGACAAAAATAAACGTCTTTTTCAACACCGAAATATATCATTTTTCTTGTAGATAATTAAAAGGAAAGGGTTTAAATTAAAGCTGTTTGTGTTTTTTAATTTAGTAAAAACCACGTGCTTGAAAAACGAACTAAAAGTACATTTTTCCGGGCCCATTTGTGGAGCAATTTTATCCAAGGGTTACCCAAGTTTTTATGGGTTCTTTTGGGTCAAAAACGGGTGTATTTTATCATATACAGATGCTTACAAACGTGTCTGTACATTTTAGAAAAAAACGTATGTCAGACAGGAGGGGGCACCTCAATTTGGGGGTGGCAGTGGCACAAACTTTTTGAAAGGGGCCCCAGGTCGCAGACAGAAAGGGGGGGAGTCGCAGCAGGGGTCACTGGTGGGGCCCACAACTGCCTGTATCTGCGGCCGTGTGTTGTTCAGAAACCCCAAGGGTTTTTTGTTTGGTTGACTGGGGTATCCTTTTCCCTCCCAGAGACACTGAAAACCCCCACCCAAGAGTGGGGGGAACCTCGACACACATTATTTGGCATGGCCGGGAGGGGTCGCGGCCCTACCTGTCTCAGCCCGCCTCTGTCCATCCATTTCCCCTCAGCCAGGGATTACTATGTGGTCGGGCTCAGCCCCAAATATATAGCGAGGATAACAATTTGAGGAGGGCGTAGCAGTATTTGGCACAAAAGAAATGGGGCCAATATCCCCAGCTTCTTGCAGTAGGCGGCAAAGTATAGATGTGGGGTGGAATGGGAGGTCATGTGGTGAGAGGTCAGCCTCGGTTACCAAGCCGGTGATGAGGACTAGTGACGATAAAACAAAAATAGAGATGATGTAGCCGCCGACTTGGGGCGGGGAAGCAAGGGTTTCATTCGTCAGGAGAAGGGGGCGTCGTTGCGCGTCAGGCAGGGCGCAGAGCAAGTGGGTTTGTGGGTGACAGCGGGGTAGAAGGCGTGTGAGGTGGGGGCCCAAGCGGCCACGGGGTAAAAAAACCGCTTGCGGTCCAAGACATAGCGGCACAGGGGACAGCGAGGCCGGGCGGCGGCAGTGTCATCAGTGCGGGGTTGGCGGAAAAATCAGCTACTGGCGGTGTGGCAGTTCTTTGCTAAGACCCCGGAGGAGCGAATAGGGGTATAGTAGAATCTGTGGGCAGAAAGTAAAGCGGGGCCAGGGGTAAGGTTGGCCAGGGCCTGCGTAACACATGCGGGGTCCCCATCCGGGGGCCCGGGGGGAAAGTGGCTAGATGTGGTGGCCCATCCTCCCCCCCCGCAGCAGCAGCAGCCCCCCGGTGGACCCCTGCCATTTCAGCCGTAAAGGGTCCCCACCTCGGCAGAAGGCAGCTGGTTCTCGTTGACCCCTTCCCCCGGCCCAGATGCCCCTGCTCCTGCTACTATGGCGCAGCAGTGTTAGAGAGGGGTTGAAAAGAGAAAAAAGTTGCGAAATCAAAGGTGCAGCAGCTGCCCGGGTGCTCCGTCAAGTTGTTGGTACTGCAGTCCCTCCCTTTCCAAATGGTGGATTGCACCATTCAGAGAAAAATGGTTGTGCCGGCGAGAATGGAGAGTTCCAAGCCGTAATTTTTTTCCAAAAAGGCAGTACAGACTTCAAAAAAATATGTAGAAAAAAAAAAGGGGGGTCAGTCCTTGAGTTATGGTTTTTTCCCAAGGACGGCAGCCGGACTTGGAGCTGTAACTAGGTCAGGGCCTTCATGTCCTTACGGCCCACTGGGGGGAATGTGTTCTGCCCAGGCACACAAAACTTGGACGGAGACGCCGCTTTCTCCCCCACGTTGTCAAATGCTGCTCCTGGCCAAGGGCCGCCTCCTCCTCCTCCACCCCCCACCCCATCTAAACCTCCACAAGACTGCTCCATATACCATGGTAGGGCACAGCGGTGTCAGCAGTTTAAAACCAGCTTGCCTGGCGAACGAAGTCACAGGGGAGGAACTGCTCCGCGTCTGACAAAGAAATCGATGTGTGGTTTCCCCCCGCCAACTGCAAATCGGAAAACCCTGGTTTTACGGACAATGGGGGGAAAATGGTGTCCGCGTGACGAGGAGGGATGGTCCCCTGTTTCCCTGCATGGCGCACGTGTTCAATCTGGTTTTTAAAAAAAGGGTTCCCGAGTCTTTCCCCCGATCTTGAAAATTTGAAAATGGCCCGGAAAATGTGATGCACTTTATCCCTTCGTACAAAGCCAGGAACACCCTCCCCGAGTTGCAGCGGCGAACGGCCTCCCCCAAAAACGTTGTATGCGATGTTTTCCACCGCTGGAATTCCCCGCTGCCAGTTGGAGATGTATGAACAGGAAAGGCCATTAACGATTTTTTGTGATCCGGGGAGAAAGTACTCCCCTGTGTAACTTTGATGTCAGCCGTGGGGTCGGTGAACTGCGTTTTTTTGAGGCATTTGAGGGGCCGTTATTTGTCAGTCGCCAGGACTAGGGGAGAAAAAACTCATTCCCCTGCTTCATGTCTGGAACAGGTTTCGAAAAATCTGTCTGGGAGGGGATGGAGATGTGGCGATACATCTCGTGGCACTGAGTCCCCGGGGGGGACGAAATGGAGGAGGAGGAGGAGGAGGACATGGAGCAGAAGCTTGTTGGTGAAATGGTGGATTTTTACCCCGGTGACAAGAGAGGGGAGCAGGAGCAGCTGGAGGAGGTGGATGGGATGGGAAGGGGCAGATGACCCAAGCCCGTGCAGTATCAGTGGAAAAGGAGCAGGGGGGCCCCCCGGAGTCACTTGTGCGATGTCCGCAGCATGCTTTTTGCCCGGTAGTGACGCCCCAATAGTCAGCATCCCGGGAGGGGTGGGTTTCTGTCTCCACCCCATTTGGGCCCCCGTACCCTCCAAAATGGGGGCCTTTTTCCCAGCTTTGAGAGGGAAAACAAACTCAAATACTATAGGGAAAACCTCCGTAATCAGTTTGGGCCCCTGCTATGTGCGGCATCGTCCTCCTCTGAAGGTCTGACGGGGGGTTCTAGGTACCCATACTGCCCCGGCTGTGGGGGAAGGTGGGGGGGTAGGACAGTCCCGCTCCATCGCAGTAACCTAAGTCTGGGGTCATAATAGCAGCTTCCCTTTACCCCCCTAGTGAGGAGGGGAGTCAAGCAGCGCAGCACAGGAAAGGAGCATTCCCTGAACCCAAAAGGTTGTGGTACTTGGACAAACTTGCCACCCGTTTGAAAGTCCGTGGGGGTATGGCAGCCAAATGGATGTGTGGCCCCAACTTGCCCCCCTTTGAGGGAGAAGCTGTCCCGCCCGGCCATAGTGTGGATGAGGGGTGTTCAGTGCGGCGGGGGCCTCGTTACCCCCAAAAAACCCGTTTTCCCCGGGAAAGTTGA
The DNA here is from genome assembly GCA_025379985.1 of Phyllomedusa bahiana. Lineage (NCBI taxonomy): Eukaryota > Metazoa > Chordata > Amphibia > Anura > Hylidae > Phyllomedusa > Phyllomedusa bahiana. Next base: position 19,961 of record JAODAL010015033.1, read on the forward strand.
AAGATGACCTTTGCAAGATGAATCAGGCGTGGTGGCCGGATTTCCCCCAAAACCAAATCCTTTGGCGTCAGTCTGGGTTTTAAATCCTGCCTCGCCCCCTATTTGATGCCCCCACCCGCCTGATGCCCCAATTGTGTGTTTTCCTTGCCTACCCCGTCTTTCCAGGGACTGGTATTGCCACCCCCCTCAACACTCTGTCATTGTGAAATCTTTGTCATGCTGTGCTGCTGTTGCTGTTTCCGTGACCCCACTGTGTATTTTGCCCCTTGCGGCCCCGGTATGTTTTGCCCCCTCCCGAATGTTTGTGCACTCTGACCTATGTGTTGCTTGTCACCCTCCCCTTTGTCATTGTGCCATGCCCGACCTCAGCTGCTGCCCCCGTGACCTCCCCTCCGTCATTGTGCCCCTCTGGGCTTACTTTTTGCACTGCAATGTTTGTGCCACTCTTGACCTCTGGCGCTGTGACTCCTGTCGTGCCCTCACCCCTGTGTCATTGTGCCCCTGTTGACCCCCATGCTTGCCGTGGTGCTGCCTTTCCCCCCACACTGTGGCCTACTCCTGTTTTTTTCCCTCAGAATTTTTCATTGGCCCCTTTATCATGTGTGATGTGGCTGCTGCCCTGACTCCCACTGTTCATTTTGCCACTGTTGGGGCCTTTTGCTGCTGTTGCTCTGCCCTGTCCCACACTGTGTATTGTACCCCTCTTTGGCCTACCCTTTTTTGCGCTCAGAATTTTTATGTGCCAATGCCTGACCCCATTTCTGCTGCAAACCCTGACCTCCACACGTGTATTGTGCCCTTGGGCCTGGTTGTTTTGCCCCTTCCCGAATGTCATTGGCCACTGTCTGACTATGTGCTGGGCTGGCCCCTCACTCCACACTCTGTCACTAAAGTTTTCCCCCTGAGTTCGTTTGTTTTTTTCCGCTTTTGTGCCCTGACTTTATCGGACGTTCCCGTTCGTTTTTTTTGGGCAGTTTTGCCCCATTTTGCCCCGGGCATTTTTAGTGGCGTTTTAAGAGCGGCCGGGAGTCTGTGCGTTTTCATACTAAAAAAAACATTGTATGAAGACCAAACAAGTCCCCCCTTTCATATTTAAACATGGCAAAAACGTTCTACAGCACCCCGCAGGCTTGGGGAGCCCGGAAAAAAAATTTTTTAAGTGTTGTGCCGAAGTAAATTTGGGGGGAAAACGAATTTTTGGTCGGAAATTCGGCGAAGTGACCGAACCCAATTTTTTTGGGAAAATTTGGCCATCTTAATGTCCATACTAGCATAGTCAGTTTCTTCCATATGTTCTGTACTTTCCAGCAGATACATTGCTATGAAATCTTAGATGTTTCTTTATCTTCTACATGCAAGGAATAGTTATTAAAAGGAAAATCAGCAAACCTATGTCACTTTTTCCCTTCCCTTTATTTGTTTAGTTCGTTGCTGGCAAATATATACACTTTTTTGCAAACAACTTTTTTCCAATCCTACATAGCTTAGTAAATGTTAGGTGGAAAATATTCTATAATATTTTTTTTAAATATGCAAAATGGAAATTTGGTGAATTTTGAAAATTAGTAGCTGTTAGAGGTTCCCTTTTTCCATGTGCCCAGCAATTAAAAAAAAAGTGCACATCCATTTGTCACTTTTTGACTCTTGAGTCCTAAACCTGTGTTTTAGTCAAGTAGTGCTTATAGATTTTATTTTTCTATGCGTAATTCTTTTGACATTTTGTATAAAGGGAAATGCAATATAAGTTTTTGGTTTTCTGTAAAATGTCCGTATGCAATCTACAGTATGTGGGATGTACGACCACTGAATTGAAAGTTAGAATTAGGGATTTAGATGTCCAAAAATCGAGTGGTCGGCATTCCATGGTTCCCAAACTTTTTTCTCAATGAGGAGGTAATACCTCCAGCTTTCAGTTCCCAGACATCGAAAAGGTTAATAGACCTGTCAGTGGAGGAGATCATAGAAAGAAACTTCTTGCTAGAGAGGCGTGTGGGATATATAGACTAGCCACAAGATCCTCTTGTGGTCTCAACAAAAAGCATGGTCTAAAGCCAGTAGTCAAAATGCGGCCTCCCGTGTTGGGAAACTAAACTCCCCTTTGCATTTGTATAATTATAACGTGGGAATGTGGGGGTTGTAGTTTCCCCAAAGTGGAGGGCCCCGTTTGACACCCCCGGGGTTTAATTTTGTCAATATTAAATTTGCTTTTATTTTAGGTTGTTTTTATTAACATGTTAAATGTTTCTATTTTGGAAAATGAAAGGGTTCAATGGATTTATCATGTGACCACATCGAGGATATTTAAACAAGGGCAGGTATGTGTTCAGGCTATGCTATGAGTAAGGATTTAATTCATGAGAGCATTTTTTGGATTTTAAATGGATTTCAAATAAAGTCTTGGAACATATTTTACCTTTAATGCATGGATTGACACTGGATTTCTTTCATTTTGTTATATTGATACTTGAAGGTTGCTTCTAACTCTCTGAGTGTGTCTCATTATAAAGGGGAAATGCCCCATATGGGGTTTTCTATTGTAGATATTATGGGTTCTGTTCCACAAGATCAGGCTTCGTTTTTCTAGAAAACAATTTTTTTATTCTTGCCATTGGAAATTACAGAATTGCAGACAGAACAACCAAGCACAAGTAAGAAAAGAGCCTATAGGTTAATTAATTTATGCTGGCATGTAGAAGTGGTTTGCTTTGCACACAAACCATCCAGTAAAGCATTTATGTTGCTGGAAATTACTGTGCAGCCAAAAAACGCATGGATAAAATACAGTATTCCTGTCAAATTTATGCAATTTTAAAGCAAAGTTTTAGTCCATGTGTCACACCCTAGTTAATATAAAGAGAATCCATGGCTCACCTCTAGATAGCTTTGAAGCAAAAAATTTACTATCAGTGAATGTGATACTTTCTAATAAACACTAATCAGAAAGAATCCAAACAAGAAAATAATGTAGGGTGTGCTAAAGAAATAAAATGTAACTTTTACTTCATATTAAAATATGGTACCAAATAGATGTGATTTTGATCATGGTACTCATACGCTCAAGTAAAATCAACAGCAATAGTGTGGATAACTGATTAAATACTATGGGGGACATGTCAGAGAAGAGGTGTCGCTTGTCAGGCGCATTAAATGAGTGTATAGTGCGCCCGAATGTATGAACCTGTCATATGTGGGTTAAAAATCTGACATGTCTTATGCCTTGCATAGCATTAAATAGCATATCTAGGTGCATAAATTGGGTGTATAGCATTTCTTAGGTGCATAACTAGCAGATCTGAGGCATGTATCTAAGGCACATTCAAATGTATCGTGCCTGGTGTGTTTTGGTGTGCAACTGTTCATACATATACAGAGTAGAGCTACAACATTTTTTGGCGCAAAATACACCAAAAAATGGCACAGCTCAAATCTGACACGTCACCCTATGTCTATATATTTCCAAACCTGAGGAGACAGGCTTACCAGGTCTTAGCATAGTTCCGTATAATATCCTAGAACTGACCTGGGCATTGTATGGCCCAAGGGCTGCATCCAGCATTCTAAGTGGCTGGATGCGGCCTGCGGGGTACAATGTCCAGGTCTGCTTTAGACCATACTTAAAGTAGCGCTGAAGGCCCGCCACAAGGAGCTGCTGGACAAGGGTCCCGGCGCTGGCGGCGTGATGACGTCACACCGCCAGTGTCGGGCAGAAGAGGATGGCGCGCGGACGGGAAGGAAGAGAGGTAAGAATTTTTTTTTTTTTTTATTGCCGCTATATGTACCTGAGAGGATCTATATGTACCTGCCTGACTAAGGGGATCTATATGTGCCTGCCTGAGGGGATATAAGTGTACCGGCCTGAGGGGATCTATATGTACCTAAACAAAATTTAGAAATACAGTGTATTCCTAAAACTTAGCTTTTAATAAATACATTAAAACGGAAACAGGATATCAAAAAACAATACAAATATTGCAACACACAAGACAAAGAAAGTCCAAGATAGACACAGGGCAAAAACAAAAAAGGGAAGGAGACCAAAGGCAGAAAGTAGGTAAACTAAAGGGTAAAACCCTACCAAGTCCCTACTTGACCTACTACGCCCTACAGTATAAATGCGGGTTGCTCGCACCAAAAAGGGCGCCCCTGACCAGAACCTGTCCCTTTCACACATAATCCCTATATACAAAAACGTCCCAACATGTTTCAGTGTCCCATTAACACATCCTCAGGGAACAGATATAGGAGTACATATAGATCTAATACAAATTATATCAGATTTACACCAAAGGATAGTATAGTGAGAAAATGTAAAAAATAGAACCCAAGATGTCAAAAAAAGGACTCTATAAGAGTATGGTATTATCTATAGGACAGTCTTTAAGAGTATGGTAACTCTTATAGGACTGTCAGCTAATTCAAAAATGGGATGGGGATGACCCCATGCAGGAACCTGTCCCTAAACACACAAAAGCTCGCCTTATAAAATACTTATAACTGTCCCAACATGTTTCTACATACCAAATGTGTCATCAGGGGACTGGGGTTGGTAAATATTCAAAGACGCTTTAGGGTAGAAGCCATTGATGAATAGAGAAGTCAAGGAGTAAATTGTAGAAACCAACAGCATATTGCTCAGGGTTTTTATGTCGGCACATCATAGCCCTCCATAAACAACTTAAACAGACCAGCTGTCGGGACTGAATTAGAGATTCCAGTAGGTAAGTATGAGTAGAATGTTATCAGGATATTCTCTCCAGGATGCGTTTTTAGAGGAGAACATCTTTGTAGTAGTGTAAATATGCTAGAGCATCGCACATTTATATGGTGGTTCGTATGGCTGTATGGTCTACTACCGTTGCCCGGGTAAGTCTTTCTTTATCATTTCCCCAACAGACCAACAAGCTTTCTTAACCCCCAGAAAACCCCTTTAACAATATTTATGAACCAGAAATGTTGACCTTTGCTGACTCATCATCACTTACATATATATATCTATATATATATATAGTTGAGTCACATTATCGTGACCACCTTTTGGCTTCAGCAGCATTTATCTCATGGAGGAGGTTATGTGTCATTAGCTGGCTTTGCTGGATATATAAGGCTGTCTGCACACATATCTTTCATTGCTGTAAAAGGGCCAATTAATTAGAGTTGCAAAAAAGGATGATTGGCTTTCAGACTGAGGGTGGTGATATGTCTGAAACTCTTTAGTTTGTTAACTGTTCGTTTGCTGCTGTGGTGAAAGTGTATCATGAGTGGACAAATAGCACCATTGTGAGTAAGCGACATGGAAACTGTGGGGCACCATGTGCCATTGATATGAGAGGTAAATGCGGGCTACAAAGATGTGCGAGGATTGGCTGACACTTTACATTTGAGCAGCTCACCAGAGCCAGAGGCCTATTTGATGTGTGTCTAAAACAACCGTTCGGAGGCAATAGAAAGAGCATACATTGAACCAGCCTCAAAAAGAGAAGATTAGAAGGCAGCCAAGTTTAGAGAATAAAAAATAAAAAAAATTTTAAGTATCAAAAGACATCTTAAACAGCGAATGCCACAGTATAAAAACAAGTGTAAACCTGCATCTTGATCTTGTTGACGCGTTTCGAATCTAGCGATTCTTACTCCTTATCATTGTAATTGTACCGACCCCCATAGAAAAGTTATCACTTTCATTTACATGCACGGCGAATGCTGTAAAATTGAAACTAAAAAAAACAATGACGAACTGCGTTTTTCCCCCCATTTTCATTGCCAATGCAAAAAAAAAAAAACTATGGAACCCACTGTGTGCCTAAAATGCAGAATACACCCCTAGATGAGATCCCTGAGGGGTTTGTTGAATCCAAAAATGGGGCGACTTCTGGAAGGTTTCGCCTGTTCTGCTACTTTGGGGGCTTTGCAAAATGCAACATGGCCCCACCAAAATCTGCGTTCCAAAAGCCAAATAGCGCTCCTCCCTTATACGCCCTCCCATGCCCCCAAAAACAGCAGTTTAACCCACATGTAGGGTCTTGCTGAATTTGGGAAGAAATTGCTTAACAAAGTTTTAGGGTTATTTTTTTTCCAGGTTTCCCTTGTATATTTTGAAACATTTTAAGTTTAAAATTGCAGATTTTTGGAAAAAATGTTTTTTTAATTTTCACAGCCTTATGCTAAAAAAATTTTTTGAATCACCTGTGGGGTCTATATACTCAATGCCCCCTGGATATATTCCTTAGGGGTGTAGTTTCCAATATGCGGTCTTTTTTAGGGGTGTTTTTTAATTTTTAGCCCCTTAGGTGTCCCCAAACCCGGGAAATGGCGCCTAAATAAAATCTTATTGAAATGAGGACCCCAGAGTCCAGTAGGTGCTCCTTCCTATTCTGGGGCTTATGGTTGAGCCAAATAATGCACTAGAGCCACATATGGGATATCTCTAAAAACGGCAGACCTGGGGGGAATTGATATTTTAAATTGCGTTTAATGGTCACATTTTACCGTATTCCCGTGAATAATGGATAAAAATTGAAAATCTGCAAAAAAAAAGGGAAATTTTGAAATTTCACCCCCACTTTGCTTTAAGTTCTGTGAAATATCTAAAGGTTATCAAATTCCTAAATTTGTGTTGTAAATACGTTAAGGGGTCTAGTTTCTCAGATGGCGTATTATGGGGGGATCTAACAAGCAGGCCCTCAATCCACGTCAGAATGGAGGGGGTCCTAAAAAAATGTATTATTGCTACTAAATTTCTAAACCCTCTAATATCGTAAAAAAAAAGAAGACCTTTAAAAAATGATGCCAACCTATAGTGGGGCAAAATGGTAGATTTCTTTGTTTATAACTATTTTGTGGTGAATAATTATTCTGTCTTGCACGCAGAAATTTTGAACTTTCAAAATCGCAATTTTTCCAAATTTTCATGAAATTTTTATATTTTTCAAAACAAACAAGGATTGTATGGATAACAATTTCTTATAACTTAAAGCACAATGTGTCACGAGGAAAACAATCTCTAAATCACATGGATAGGTAAAAGTGTCAAAAAGTTTTTTCTCACATAAATGGAACATGTTTAGATTTCAAAAATAGGGCTGTGTCAGGAATAGTTTTGAACGATTACATTGGCTATCGACATCGGGCGATAGTCGGCCACCATCGATAAGGTTTTTCGATAGTCGATAGTCGATCATCTCCGATGACCATTAAAGTCTATGGGAGAGCAACAACACCCTTCATTCTTACACCCAAAGGGTGGGGAAAACTGGAATTTAAACAGCCACAACAGTCAAATGGATTTCCTGCTACATCTTAGGCACAACACTTAGGCTATGAAAGCCACAGTTTAAAAAAAGCACACACCCTTCATATCCCCGTCTTGTCCCCCGCATGACCTTAAACCTGCATCACCACAAATTAAAAAAGTGCCAAAAAAGGAAAATTTTTTAACCCCCCTTTTTTTTGAACTGGACTTTTAAACCCTGTCCGGGAAACCGCAGATGCCCCTTAAAAAACCCCTGAGCCCCACAGATTAAAAAGTGGGGAAGGAAAAAGTCTTTAAACCACCATTTTATTTTGAAGGGAACTTTGGGAAAACCCCTGCCCTGGACCGCAGATGACCCAAAAACCCTTTTCTGACCCACGGGAAAAAAAAAGTGCCGAAAAAGGGGATCTTTAAACCCACCATTTTATTTTAAAAATGGCCTTTGGACAAAAACCGGGCCTGGCCCCAAAAGTATACCATTAAACCTGTCTGACCCCTTTTTTAAAAATCCCGGGAAAAAAAGGGCCCTTTCAACCCCATTTTAGTTGAACGGGGGGGGGGAACATTAAAAAAAACCCCGGGCCCCTGGACCCCGAATGCCCTTTAAAAACCTGCTGCCCCCCAAGATTAAAAAGTGCCGGAAAAAGGAGCCCTTTAAACCCAAACCAATTTTGTTGAACTGGACATTAAAAAAACCCCTTGTCCGGGAACCCCCCGATGAAATTAAACCTGTCTGACCCCCAGTTTAAAAAATTTGCCGGAAAAAGGTTTTAAACCCCACCATTTTGGGTTTCACTGGACATAAAAATGTCCCGGGCCCCTGGGCCAAAAGTATGCCCAATTTAAAACCTGTCTGCCCCCCGTTAAAAAGTCCCGGGGAAAAAGGGGAGTCTTTCAACCACCTTTTTAGTTGAAGGGGGACTTTGGGCCCAAACCCCTGTCCTGGGACCGCAAAAGACCCTTAAACCTGTCTGCCACAGATTAAAAAGTCCCGGAAAAAGTAGTCTTTTAACCCCCATTTTAGTTTAAAACGGGGAACTTTTCTTTTCCTGTCCGGGCTACAGCCTGAGCCCAAACCGAATGCCCCCGTTTTTAAAAAATCCCGGAAAAAAGGGAAAGCTTTCAACCCCGTTTTTTTCACGGGAATTGACTAAAACTTTTCCTGGACCGATTTGGGCCCCATTAAACCTGTCGGAACCCCCAGATTAAAAAAGGGGCCGGAAAAAGGTTTTTTTCAACCACCTTTTTTTAGTTTCATGGACATTGAATAAAACCTGTCCTGTGCCACAGAAAGCCCCAGGGCCAAAGTTACAGGGGGGGCTTGAGAGCCAGGTGGGTTGTCATCTATTAACCGCGGGTTAAAATTTGCCCTGATGACGCAGCAACAAAAAACGTCTTTCTAAAGCAAGTGGGGGAAGCGAAGGTGAAAAACTCCAGCCTTCCTAAAGTAAAACAGTCAAAAAATGGGTTGGCGCTTGCCCCCCCCATATGGTGCGGCCCAATTGAGTTCCCTTTGGAAAAAACTGGGGTTTAACGCCCTGTTCCCCCGGGCCCCCTTTTTTTTGGCATTTTTTTCTTTTTTTACTCAACGGGGCTGGGGGAAATGGTTTCTGTCCCGGGGTTCCCCTGTCGTCCCTCCATCCCCCAGTCCCGGAATAACCTAATCTGGTCAGTTTTTTTGGGGCTCCCCTTGTACAATTAAGGGAATTTTTTGAACGCTTTTTTTTCATCAAGTTTTTTATTATTTAATTCTAGAAAAAAACTTTTTTTAAAATAGGATGGAATCCCCCATTTTTTTTTTCCCCTTTTTTTTAAAATTATATTAAATGCTTTTGTCTAATACGGGTTTGATAGCTATGTTAAAGATTTTGCAAAAACAAGTCATTTTGCAAAATTTTCCCTTAACATTTCCCTCTCCCCAATTCCGTTTCGGGACAGCCCCATCCCCCCTTTTGACCCCTTTTTTAAAAAATTGTGAAAACAAATGTTCTTTTTAGAAACAACATTTTTTTTTAATTTGGGCCGAAATTTAAAAGCTGCATGCCGAAAAACCCCCCCAAAAAATTTCAAAAACTTAAACCCTTAGCCACTTTTGACAATTGTGAAAGAAAAAAATTTTTCTATTAGAAACAACGTTTTTTAAAATTGGGAAACCTTAGTTTTGCGGGCTTTTAAAAGGCGCATGCCCCAAAAAAAATTAAAATTTTTACTTCTCAGCCCTTTTAAAAAAATTGTGAGGGGAAATGCCACATAAAAACCCATTTTTGTTCCAAAGGACCAAAATTTTTGCGGGAAAATCTCAAAAGCAATTGACCCCAAAAATTTTTTAAATTTTGGACTTCTCAGCCACTTTTTAAAAAATTTGTGGGGCCCAAAAAATGCCCCCAAAAAAACCATTGCAATCCCAAAAAATTTTTAAAAGATGAAGTGAGTAAATGGAATATGGTTTTTTGTAAAATTGGTGTTTTTTACATTTCCCTCACACCCAAAACCAGAAAAATAAATTTTTGGGAAACTGAAAAATAAAAATTGCAGTAAAAAATTTTCATTTTAGAAAAAAGTTTTTAAAAGGGGGGACCATTTTTTTTGGGAGGGGAAATGGAAGTGGGACCAAAATTTTAATCGGTCCCTGGGAAATTGGGGGGCCAAAAAAACATCTCAGAGATCCATGCCGATTCACCCTTGAAAAAAAGGCCCAAAACATCCACTTTTATCTGTCCCGGGATTTTTGGGTTCTAGTGACCCCTCCGGCTGTGCTAAAGGGTCCCCCTTCGTTTATGACGCTGGCTACTGGGAGGACAACACCCCCTTTTGGGGGGCGAGCCAGCTGGGCCATTGTCCATTTTGGATACCCAGAATTCTTTTGGGGTCCGGAACAATACAAAAACATCGTGTTAGACCCCAATATCTGCCCCATGATCTTAAGTTTGGTGGGGGGGTTTGTTGTATTGTGCCCCTGCATTAAAATGCTTTGGGTTTGGGTGGAAAATAAAGATTGCCAGGGGTCCCCCATTAGGCTTCTGCCACCTTGCCTGCTGTGCTGCCCGCACGGCTATTGGCACTCTACTGTGTCACTCCTGGGGGTTTTTTTCCACGTGACATTTGAAGAACGTAAAGGGTCAGAGGGAAACAGTTGTCTCCAGTTGTAAAACCCGGGCAAGGTCTCCTTTTTCCTGCATTTTACTCTCTATTTGGGTGGGGGGAAAGGGGAAATTTGCTGAGTTTTTTTGTCCCGGGGATCCAGGAGGGGGGCCCCCCAGAAAATGTTGTTCTTTTTGAAGGCCTTAATGCGAGGATAAAGGGTTGGGGGGAAATGGAGCACCCAAGCAATAAAGTGGGGAGATGGAGCCTTGATTTCGCAAGCCTCTGGGTCGAGGGGCCACTAGCAAACTATCTTCCTCATCTTCCTCCTCCCCTCAAATTCGCGCCAACCTTTTTCCTAGGCAGGGAGTCGGTAAATCGGGTTGGGGAATACCTCCTCCTCCTCCTCCTCCTTCCCCCCCTTTTTGGCCTCTGGCACAGCTTCAACCCCAACCCCTGACTTCCCTGAGATGATCCCACCCTGAACTGATGCGCCCCTTGCACTAGTTTGGCCCCCCGGGAACCACTGCCTAATAAGGGACCGATAAAATTTTGAAACGGGGGGCCCTTTTTGGATTTGAGGAGGGGAAAGGCTCCTTTTCCGAAAATCTGTGCCGTTCTCCCCCCCGTCGCTGGGGGCCCTTTGTTTCAAAAGTGTCCAACACCCGTTCCAAACTAAATCACCACAATGCTCATGTAAAAGGGGCATTTTTCCGCACTGACCATTTTGGTGGCTTCTTCAAAACTGGCAAAGGGTGGTTTCAGAGCTCTTTTACCCGCCTTTACCCCTGGTGGTCAACCCCCAGGTCCGCAACCCCTGCTTTCAGGCCATGTGTTACTTTGTACTGGTAATGGGATTGCGCTCTGGCCCACAATCCCCTGGGGCATGTTTGGGGGGTGGGGAAATTTCCCGCGTGTTGCCCCTCAAAAATGAGACGGTTTACGGGAGGAAAGGCTGACGCTGCAAAAGCAGCCAGGCAGGGCGAAACAGGGTGCGAAGCGGAAATGCGAAATTAGATTTGGCCTTTCCCCAGCAGGCAGCCAAAACCCGGGAGCTCTTTAGAAAATTTTGACGAAAGGTTCATGACTTGTGCCAGGGAAAGGGTGTGCTCCAGCCTACCGATCTTAAGGGGGGCCGCGATTTCGCCTGTTATCGACACCACCTTGGCCCCGGCACAAGGTTTTTTCACCCCGTCAGCGCTCGGTTTTGTTGCGGAGAGCCCTCCACAGCTCCTTTACCTGTTGGTTTGGGTGGGCTCCCAAAAAGAGAAATTTAATTTTAACACGGCCCGGTTTCCCCTGGGCACGTGAAAGCCACCCAAAGGGCCTTGGGGGAAAGAAAACTGCACCTCCCTGCGGTTTTTACGAGCGGCGCCGAGCCTGAGAAGCCACCGTCACCCCCCAGGGGCCCTCCAAACCCCGCTAAAACCCCTTTAAACTTTCCCCAGGATATAGGGCCTTGGCCCTGCTTCTATCCCCCCGTGTCGGTGGGCAATGGGCTTTTGGGGCAAGATGCAGATAACGCGCTTGAAAATTTTTGATGAAAAGTGGCTGGCCAGGGAAGGGGGGCTTTTTGGCCCAAAAAAATTTCCCGCCCCGGCTTTTGGGGATTGGGGCAGGCAAGGGCCATGATGTGGCGGAACCCCATCTTTTTCCACCAGAAGGGAAAGGCAACATTTCCCAAGGCCCAAAAAACCCGGCAAGCCGACTTTAAACCCTTTTTGGGTTTGGGAAGGTTTGGGTTAAATGTTTCCCTTTTGCTCCCAAACCTGGGGAAAACGAAGGGTGGCTGCTAGCCCGGTGCTGTACGGCGTGCAGGTCGTCAAACTGGGGGAAGGAGAAGGGGGAAAGGGTGGGTCTCTGGGGGTTTCTGGTGGTACTCGGGCGAAAGGTGGAGGGGGGGGGGGGGGGGGCGGGGGGGGGGGGGGGGGGGGGGGGGGGGGCTGATCCCTGATCATGACTCTAGAGGCAAGGGCCCGCTGGGGTAACCCCTTTTGGGGGTTGGGGAGGAGGAGGGGCGGAACAAGGGGGTGTGACAAGTGGTTGGGGGCCCAGGGGCGGTTCCTTTTTTTTTTTTTTTTTTTTTTTTTTGGCCTTTTTTTTTTTTTTTTTTTTTTGTTTTTTTTTTTTTTTGGCCAAAATGTTGCCTCCATTTCAACTCAAAGCTTCGCTTTCATGGACTAGGGGAAGTTGGTGGGGGTTAAAAAACCAAGGGTTTTTGCCTTTTACCCTTTTGCGTTTTCGGCCAAAAGGGGGGCATATGACATCGCGGGGAAAACCCCGAGGCTTGTCAAAGAAGCCCCAGGCTTGGGGGTGGTCCTGGCCTTTTTGACGGCGATAAGCGAGGGCGGGGTTTGCGCTGACCCTGGTGGCGGAATTTTATATTTAGCGGACTTCTGGAAACCCCCTCTCCCTTTTTGAGGCGGAACCCCTACTGACACTGCCCCAACGTCTTTCCCCCTTTTTTTTCCTTTTTTTTGTCCCGTGATGAAAACATTTGCAAGCAAATTCCCTGAAAAGCCCCACAAATTTGGGAACCCCCAATGTCAAACATTAACATCATCAACACAGGATTCGGGCTACAAGCAAAAGGGACTGCAAGGCTTGCCCACCGCCCCGGGGTTTTTTTCCCCTTGACCGGATTTTCCTTTTCCCCCCTCTGATGGTTTGTAATGGGCGTCAGTGAGAAAAATTTTATCCCCTTTTGGGCCCCTTGTTTTTTTTAACATGCCTTTTTGAAACCCCCAAAACCCCATTTTTTCATCAAGGAAGGGCTTCAGAAAAAGGATTATCCACAGTGGTGGGTAACCCCGAGTTTGGGCATTTTTGGGGTGCTTTTATGTTGGCGGGTGTGGGATGCGAAAGGGCCATTTGTGGCCGTGAATGGAGGCGAAGGGGGTAGACTGCTGGATGCAGGTTGCAAAATTAAACCCCTGAAGGGGCAGATTTGGGGACGCTGTTCGTTTTGAGTTTCAAGGGCCCCGACCCCCGATGGGCGGCCCGACGGGGCCTGCAAATGAGATCTGCTGGGATTGGTGTTGTCGCCTCACTGGAAGGAGAAAATTCTCTCGTACCCTACCACCATGTTCCCCACCCCCCTCTTTGCCCGCTTAAACCCGAAATTTTTCTCCTTTTCAGAAAATTAAAAAAATTTTAGAAGGTAGGAAGGGTTTTTTGGAAAATATCTTATTAAAAACGGGCAAATCACAGTATTCTCAAATCCCCCAAAATCAAAAAAAAAATTGCTGGTTTTAAAAATAACTGCAAAATAGATCTTTCCAAAAAAGCGGCCTGCGCCAAATGAAAAAAAACGTATTGAAAAGTATTCGGTAAAAAAGGTATTTTTGGCACCTTTTAATTAAACCCGTTTTGGGGGCTACCCAAAAATTTCTGCATTCACATTTAAGTGGGAAAGGGGCCCTCAATGAACAAAGCTGTAGTGGCAAAGTCCAAAAAAAAGTAACTGAAATTTATTCGGAAATACAAGGGGTTTTTTTTGGGCCCTTTTTAATTCACCTGTGGTGACCCAAAAAAAATTTCGTATTAAAAATTTTAAAGGGAAGGGGCCTCAATGAACAAAGCTGTTTTGGGCCAAAAGGGAAAAAAAACCGTTTCTGTTTTTTTAATTTAAGGTAATTTTTTGGGACCCTTTTAAACCTGTGGCTACTTGCTGGAAATTTTAATTTAATCAAGGGGTTTATCAACAAAATTTAAAGGGCAAATTTTAAAAAAAACCTATCTTTAAAAAATTCATAATAAAATTTTATTTTTCCCCCTTTAAAGGGAAAAAAAAAAAAACCAAAAAGACCCAAAAATTACTAGGAAAAAGATTTTTGTATTTTTAATTAAAGGTTTTTTTGGCCCCAATTTTTTCCAAAAATATTTCAATTTTTGGAAAATGTAATAAAAAAGCTATCCCAAAGGGGCAAAAAAAACTTCTTGGTTAATTTTTATTATAAATTTTTTTTGGGAACCCTTGTTGCCCCGGGGTTCCCTTATGGGCTTTAAAAGCGGGGGCTTTTAAAAATTTCTACCAAATAAAAAAACTTTTTAATTTAATTTTAATAAATGGGAAGGGCACCTTTTAAATTATGGGTTTCCCTTAAAAGATGTTTTTTAATTTTAACTTTTTGGGCAAAGAGACTTTTAAAGTGGCCCGCCGAAGTGAAAAAACACGAAAGGGAAATGTTTTTAAATTTAAAAAGGATTTTTTTTTAAAGGGGAACCCAAAACCATTTTCCCGTTGACCCCCAACCAAATTTTAGTTTTATTCTTTAATTGAAAGGTGGGCCCCAAAAATTTTTAAAGCGCCAAAAACCCCTCAAAAGTGATAAATTTTTAAAAAATATCTGAATTTAAAAAAAGGAAAACCTAAAAAGGGATTTTTTATTAAAAAATGGCTCCATATAAAAAAGGGAAAAACAGGGGGGTCCTTAAAGGGTTTTAAAAAGGCAAGGGTCATCCCTTTACAAAGGGTTTTTGGGGACCCAAAAAAAGTAAAAAAACCCCCGCGAAACGGTAACCCTATTTTTTTGGGGGCCCCATTATCAAATTCCCGGGGGCCTTAATTTCTATTTTGAAAAGGGGGAAAATTTATCAAAAATGGAAAGGGGTATTTAAAAAGCCCCTAACGGAAAAATTTCCCTTAAAAAAAAAGGGGGACCCTTTAAAAAAACCTAATTACCCAAAAAAAGATTGTTTCCCTAATTTTAAGGGGCAGCTGCCAAAATTTTTAGGAAAAATTTTAATTAAAACTGTTTTATAAAAAATATTTAAACCTTTTTTGGGGAAAACCCTTTATCCATTTTCCCTTTATTGGGCTACCTGTGGTGACGAACAAAATTTAGCTGCATTCACATTTAAGTGCAAGGTGCCTCAATGAACAAAGCGTATGCGCCAAAGTACAAAAACACGTATCTTGAAATTTATCCGATAATACAAGGTATCTTTGGCACTTATCAATTCACGCTGTGGTGACTAAAAAATTGTAGTATTCACTTTTAATGCAGGTGCCTCAATGGTAACAAAGCTGTAGTGCGCCAGAACTCAAAAAAACACATATCTGTAATGTAATTCGATAATAAAAGGTATTTTTTTGGCACCTATCAATTCACCCTGTGTGACTAAAAAATTGCAGTTTCCCACATTTACAGTTGCAAGGTGCCGCAAATGAACAATAGCTGTAGTTCGTCCAAAGTCAAAAAAACACGTATCTGTTAGTATTCGAATAATCAAAGGTCATTTATTTGGCACCGTAACATTCTCCATGGTAACTACAACAATTGCTAGGAGTTCAAAATTAACTGCAAGGTGGGCTATACTCAATCAAATCTGGACTGGGCAAAAGTGGCCAAAAACACACGTATACGTCTGTAATGTATTCGGATATAAAAGGATTTTTGCATCTATCAATTCACCTGTGGTGAATTTTTTTCTACAAAATTGCTGTATTTCAAAATTAACTGCAAAGTAGATCGATCAACCAAGCTTGCCTGCGCCAAAGGAACAAAACACGTATCTGAAATGTATTCGGAGTATAAAAGGTATTTTTGGGCACTATCAATTCACCTGTGGTGAACCTAAAAAATAATTGCAGTATTCACATTTTAAGTGCAAGTGCCTCAATTACAAAAGCTTTGGGTTTTTAAAAAAAAAAAAAAAAAAGTGCGCCAAAGTGAAAAACACTATCTGAAATGTATTTCAGAAAAAGTATTTTTTGCACCTATCAATTCACCAGTGGTAACTACACAATTGCTGGATTCAAAATTTAACTGCCAAGTGGCTCTATCAACAATCTGGCCTGCGCCAAAAGTGAAAAAACACGTAATCTGAAATGTATTCGGATAACAAAAGGTTATTTTTTGGCACCTATCAATTCCCTGTGGTGGACCTACAAAATTGCAGTATTCAACATTAATGTGCAAGGTGCCTCAATGAACAAAGCTGTATGCGGCTAAAGTCAAAAAACACGTATCTGAAATTTTTATTCGGATATTACAAGTATTTTTGGCAACCTATCAAACCTGAGCTGACATTGCCTGGATTTCTAATTTATAGTACATAGGAGGATAATCACAAAGTGAAATGGGCAAATTGAAATATGAACACCTATCTGAAAAGTATACAGGATATTAATCATGTTAGTTTTGCACCTAACAAAGAGACCTGCAGTTACTAGAAAGTATGTTTATACCGATAAGTTCAGCTGGCAATATTCCAGGAAATATTTCAATAAGAAAACTGTTAATAATAAAGCTATTGCAATTCTACACTAAGTCCTTAGGTGAACTTTATCTAGCCATATTCTTTAATAGAGCTTGTCTTGGTTCGCCCGTCGGTGGCCCCCCTCTCCCCGCCTTTGCTCCCGCCCTATGAACTTTACAGCGTAGATGCTCCTTCAAAATTCTCTACCTCACACTAATAATAAAATCTCCATCTCTAATCTAACTAAATTGCAAGATCCAGCTAAATAAGTATAGGTTTATTCTCTGTGAAGAATATAATAATTTCGCTAGCTTTTGGACACAATCAGAGCGCACGTCCTTCTGCTCTGAGACGCTGAGAGACACTGAGGCTGAACACAAGGAGAACGCTGTCATGTAAAACTATTGGTCATGTGATTTTCCAGCCAAATCGCAACCATACACATCCCAGTCATGACGTCGCACACACATCTCACCCTCTCCTATTTCTGTAATCTGATTTGCTTGCCGTCAAAATTATCAGGAAGCGCCGAAAATGGCCGCAATCTTAATAGAATGATGCACAATTTTAACCTAAATTATCGCATGATCTAAAAAACCGATCACCATCAAAACTGTTGCCGATTTAAACGTTGTCGATAACAATCGCCTTCAACAACTACCTACGCTTTCTCGGCCATGACCTAGGCGGACAGAACGCTCAGCCGACAGCCATTAAGCTTTGCTGGGCGTAAACCTGACTGGACATATAGTTTACATAAAGCGGCTTTCATTTGCAATCAGTATCTGAGCTTGCCACACTTCCTTGAAGCACAATTCCCCAAAGGGTGTAGCGGTCAAGCAAAGTGTGGGAATGGTGGGTGAGGTAGCTTCAGTGAAATTTATTTCAGTACTTTTCTATTACTTTGAAAAAGTTATAATAGTCCATTCAGTTCACTATTGTCCTGCAGTGTACATCCAGAGAAAGGCAAAAATCCCATGAAGAAGGAAGCCAATTTGTCCTCATTTAAGGGAAAATAAAATCCTAACGACTCCAGTTTGGCAATCAGAAAATAAATCCTTTGACACGACCCTTCTCCCAAAAAACCCAGTCCTATAGTTATTTTTGTTATTGCTCGCTTGACCCTTTATTGAACTCTGACAACTTCCTTTGAGGTAGAGAGATCCATAGTCTTCAAGTTCTTACATAAAGAATCCCTTCAATGTTTATGTAGACACCTTCTTTTCTCATTGCATAGAGGCATGCGCCACTTGTTTTTGGAATCCAGTTCTGGGGTATAAATATCACATAAATCTTAGTATAAACAAAGGATGCATCGTAATAGCTGAGCACATTGTCTATAATACACTGTAAGCAAATATTATCCATAGTTTCTAAAAGAAAGTAACTGAACCCTTTGGAATCATGAATTTTGTTTCACTGATTAATGATTATGTGTACAATATTAGGACAACAACAAACCTCAATAATTGCAATCCATCAGGCCCTGAGGAGGCAAAGTACGCCAAATGAGAGTCTCCCCTCTTTTATACAGTTTTGGGTTGGGTTTGGTAGAGGAATGTACGAGTGTTTTCATTCACCCATAACCGTTTGTGCATTTTGTGTTTACTTTTTTTTCAGCCTGTCTCAACGTTAGCCTGAGACCACATTAATGTTGAAATTAGGCAAAGATGCATATTTTGTTAGTCTTGTAATTAAAATTATGTGGGTTAATAAAAAAGAGAACTGCCTACCCTCATTTAAACCTCAACCCAACTGCAAAGCATTTGGTTTTCCTGTGCTGTTTTAGAGCGTGGAAAACTTTACAAACAATCATTCAGCAATGTATTAGAACTAGAGGATGGGAATCGATTCTACACGAAGTGAAATTCACGTCTAGAATTTTCAGGAAAATACTTCGGTTCTGAATGAAGTCGAAGTTCGGCGTACTTCGGTTGAACGAAGCGTGCTTTTCATTGATAAAAATGGCTGCGAGCACATGCGTTTAGCATGGGCAAAGAACTCTGGGAGGAAGAATAGTCATAGCCCTGCATGACATGTGCAGAGAGAGAAGGCCAATCAGGAGACGCGGTGGATTCTGAGACGTCTCCGCACTATATAAGTCCGGTCGTACGCCTGGGGTAGCTCACACCTCCTCTCAACTGTATTGATTAGGGAAGGTGCTGGCCGCGACTGTTGTAAATAGCTCTAACTGAAGAACTGATTTTTTTACAACGATTTTGGGGGTGTCTCAGCTTGTCTCATGAGACTGCTTCTCTTAATGTTCTATTTTTCGGATTTTTTTGGGTATTGGATCCTGAAGTCTCAGTGTTCATCCACTGCAATCTTCAAATACATTTTAATGCTATCTGCTCACAGCACATTGAATATCCAATGAGGAGGATCTAAGCCATGTTCCTGTTTGTATATCATTAAAGAAACAGCGGTTTTTTACAATACAAATACCACTTCATTTTTGGTTTGCTCAATTCTTTTGCGCAATTTACATCCATGGGTAAATTAACGTTGTTTTTTTTTTGCTGTTGTGACTTCCAAAAAACTGTCATTTTCACCGCCAAAAAGATGAAATTTTCCTGTACATAATTCACAAGCCGAAGATTAAATTACAATTTTTTCTCTTGTTGTGTAGCGTAAAAAAATACGCCATTGTAAACACGCTACAAAAGCTAGTAATTTTGTGCCTGCTCCAATACTTTTGCACAATTTACATCCAGCGGTTAATTAAGCATTGTTTTCTGCTGTGTGACACAAAAATAAACTGTCCTTTTCAACCGCCAAAAAATAACCATTTTCCTGTAGCATAATTCCCAAGCGAAGGTTTAATTAAAAATTTTTCTCTTGGTGTGTACATAGAAAAAAATTCGACCATTGGTAAACACGGCCTACAAAGCTAGTATTTTGTGGGTGCTCATTTCTTTTGTGCAAATTTACTCCAGGGTTAATTAAGTGTTGTTTTTTTCGGCTGTGTGACAAAATAAACCGTCTTTTTCACCGCCAAAAAATACAATTTTTTCCCTGTAGCATAATTCCACAACCGAAGGTTAATTACAATTTTTTCTCTTGTTGTGTAGCGTAAAAATACGCCATTGTAACATCGCTACAAGCTGGAGTAGTTTGTGGTTGCTCAATTGTTTTTGCGCAAATTTACATCCAGGGGTATTAAGCGTTGTTTTTCTGCTGTGGGTGACAAAAATAAACTGTCCTTTTCACCGCCAAAAAAATTAAATTTTTCATGTAGCATAAATCACAAGCAAAGGTTTTAATTACAATTTTTTTCTCTTGTTTGTGTAGTGTCTAAAATACCCATTGTAACACGCTACAAAGCTAGTAGTTTGTGGCTGGCTCAATTTCTTTTTGCAACAATTTACATCCATGGGTTTTAATTAAGCATTGTTTTTCTTTCTGCTGTGAGTGACACAAATAAACTGTCTTTTTCACCGCCAAAAAATACAATTTTCTGTAGCATAATACACAGCGAAGGTTAAATTACAATTTTTTCTCTTGTCGTGTAGCATTAAAAAATACGCCATTGGTAACAGCTACAAAGCTAGCTATTTGTCGGTGGCTCAATTCCTTTTGCGCAATTTACATCCAGGGGTAAATTAAGTGTTGTTTTCTGCTGTGTGAACAAAATATAACCGTCCTTTTTCACCGCCAAAAAATACAATTTTCCAGTGGAGCATAATTTTACAAGCGAAGTTAATTACAATTGTTTCTTCTTGTTTGTAGCGTAAAAAATACGCCATTGTAACACGCTACAAAAGCTCAGTAGTTTGTAGGCAGCTCAAGTTCCGTTTGCGCAATTTACATCCAAGGTTAATTAAGCGTTGTTTTTTCTGCTGTGGTGACTCCAAAAAACCGTCTTTTCACCTTGCCAAAAAATACAATTTTCCTGTAGGCATAATTCACCAAGCGAATGTTAATTACAATTTTTTCTCTTGTTGTGTATACGTAAAACACAAGCCATTGTAACACACTACAAAGCTAGTAGTGTCTGTGAACTGCTCAATACTTTGCGCAATTACATCAAGGTTAACTAAGTATTTTTCTGTAGTTGTTACTACTGAAAAAGAAAACTTCTTTTCACCCAGCCACAGAAGAAATTCTGTAGCATAATTCATATCCGAAGGTTAATAAAGCCGTTTAGCTTTGACATTCAAGTAAAATACACAGAGTTTTTTAACCGGCACATCCAAGTCAATTTTTCCATGGCCATATTGAGCGCAGTTTATGTCCAAAGGGTTACCCCAACTTGTTAGTGTGGTTTCAAAAGGAGTCAAATACCGGGTGTGTATTTTATCATAATCAGATATCTTTCATCAAACAGTGTCCTGTACATTAGAACAAACAAATGTCCAGACAGAGAGGGTGGTCCAAGCTCTCACCGCGATGGCAGTTGGCACAAACATACCTGAGCACGCCAAGGTCGCAGCACAGCAAGGGACGTCGCAGCAGGCGTCCCACTCGTGAGGCCACAATTGCCGGTGTCATCTAGCGGCCGTGTGCTGACTAGCAACCCAGAGGTTTTTCTTGATTGGTTGACTAGTTCAGCCCACTCCTCCCAGATGACATCTGACACCCCCGAGCCAAAGTCGGTGGGAACGTCAGCACACAACCCCATAGTATGGCCCACCCCTGGCCCGGGAGGCCGGGTCAGCGGCCCTCACCTGTCCTCAACCTGCTCTGTCCTATCCGTTTCCCTCAGCCAGAGATCTACTAGGTGGTCTGGGCTCAGCGCCACTATACTTAGCGAGGATAAACAATTGAGGAGGTCAGTCAGCACTACTTGGCAGCGAAGAAAAATGGGGCCAATATCCCCTGCATCTTGCAGTAGGCGGCAAAGTAGAGATGTGGAGAGTGGCATGGGAGAGTCATGTTGTGAGGGGTCAGCCTCTCATACCAAGACTCGGTGAGTGAGGACAGCATTGACGATGAAACACAAATAGATATTATGTAGCCGACCGCACTGGGATGCCGGTGAAGCAAGGGCTTCATCATCGACAGGAAAAGTTCGTCACTGCCCGTCAGCAGCGGCGAGCTAGAATGGTTGTGGTGCCGTTAGCAGCAGGTATGCAGCAGTGTGTCGGAGCCAAGCGCCACGGGGTAGAATACCCGCTTCGCAGTCCAAGAAAGTAGCGGCACAGGGCTCAGCGAAGCAGCGGCGGTAGTAGTCCACTCAGGTGCGGAGCGTTGGGCGGTAAAATCAGCTACTTGGCGGTGTGCAGTTTCTTTGCTAAGACGCACCGGAGAAGCCGAATATGGGTATATGTATAGAAATCTGGTGGTCAAAGTGAAGTGTGCCAGGGAGCTAACATGCAACACATGCAGCGTCACTCATCCGTGGCCTGGAGAAAACGTGGGCTCAGATGTGTGTCCCATCCTGCCGCAGCAGCAGCAGCAGAAGTGGCACTCATGCCCATTGCAGCCAGTCAAGGGGCTCCACCACCTCTGCAGAATGGATACTATTTCTCTTTGACATCATCTCCCGGGTCCAGATGCACCTGGCCCTCGCTACTCAATCGGCGCCAGCAGGTCGTTCTGTCGAGGCATTGCAAAGAGACAACATATGCGTCCACCATTCCTAAGGTTGCAAGCACTGACCATCACCTGTTCCAAGTTGTGGTACTGCAGTGCCACCCATTCCAAAAGGTGGATCTTGCACCTTTCAGAGAACTAATGCTTGTGCCGAGCGAGATGGAGAGTTCCCAAACCGTAATTTCTTTTCCAGAAAGGCAGTACCAGCACTTCATAAATATTTAGGAACAGAAAGTGGCCAGTCTTGAGCTTATCGGTTTTTCCCAAGGTTGCAAAACGGCAGCGCGGGACATCTGGAGCTGGTATCTACGGTCAGGGCAGTACATGTCCCTTTACGGCCCACTGGGTGAATGTGCTTCCCCCTGCCCAGGTACACTCAACAACTTGGACAGGAGACGCCGCTTTCTCCTCCACGTTGGTCAAACTGGCTGCTACCTGCGCCAATGTCCGCCTCCTCCTCCTCCCCGACCATCACATCTCAGTCCCCACACCTCCACAGTACTGCTCAATCATACTCACATGTTGTAGGGCACAGCGTGTCACGCAGTTCTATACCATACACTGGCTTGCCTCGGACGAAACGAAGTCACACAGGGAAGGAACTGCTCCCGTCATGCAGCAAGAAATCGATGTGTTGGGCTTTTCTCCGAGCCAACTGCAAATCGGAACCATGGGTGGACGGACAATGGTATGAACAATGTGTCCGCGCTGAACCGAGAGGGATGGTCATGGCGCAT
Organism: Phyllomedusa bahiana; assembly: GCA_025379985.1. Taxonomy (NCBI): domain Eukaryota; kingdom Metazoa; phylum Chordata; class Amphibia; order Anura; family Hylidae; genus Phyllomedusa; species Phyllomedusa bahiana. The sequence goes on from JAODAL010015033.1 coordinate 42,764, forward strand.
GTGTTTCATTCTGGTTGTGATAAGTTTCCTGAAGTCTTCCACCGATCTTCAGAAGATTTGAAATGGCCAGGTAAACTGTATATGCACTTTATCCATTCGACAAAGCCAGGAACAACCCTCCTCGAGTTGTAAGCGGCAGACCGGCCTCATCTCCCAACACCACTCTGATATGCGATGTTTCCACCCTTTGGAATTCCAGCCTGCAACACGTTGGACCGACGGTATGAACATAGAAAGGCCATTTATTGATTTTGATGATCCAGGCGGACAGAGTACTCCACTGTGTAACGTTTGATGTCGCAGCCATGCAGCTCATGCGTGACACCTACATGTTTTTGAGGCCATTCGAGTGAGATCCATGTTATTTTGTCAGTCGCCAGGACTGACGGGAATGAATAACGTCATTTCCACTGCTTCATGTCCTGGAACAGATCTGAAAAAGCTGTTCTGGGCAGGGGGACTGAGATTGCGACTACATCTCGAGGCCACATGAATCCGCTGTGGACTGAAATTGGAGGAGAGGAGGAGGAGGAGGACATTGAGAGAAGCATTGTCTGGTGAAATTTGAGTGGATTTTCTACCTCAAGTGACAAGAGTCGGAGGAGCAGGAAGCAGCTGGAGGAGGTAGATGGAGATATGAAGACAAGGCAGATGACCCAAGCACCGTGCAGTATACATGGAGATGGAGGTCCAGGGACCCGCTTGGAGTCAACTTGGCAGATGGCCCGCAGCATGCCCTGATTTGCCTGGCTTAGTGAACAGCCGAATAGGTACAGGCATCCGGCAGAGGGATGACTTCTGGCTCATCCACCCTATTGGACCCTCGCTACCGTGTTCCAAAATGGGGAAGCCTTTTTCCCAGCATTGAAGGAGGAACAAACCTCAGAATACTATAGGGAAATCCTCTGTAGTCAGTTGGGCCGCTTGCCTATGGTGCGGCATCGTCCCTCCTTCTTGACAGTCCCTGACCGGTGGGTTCTCAGCGCTCCGTCTCACTGCCGCGGCTGCTGGGGGAGGGAGTGAGGGGGAAGGAGCAGTACCAGCTCCATAGCAGCAACCTGAGTCTGGAGCTCACTGAGGACACTTCCTTCACCCACCTAATGAGGAGGGCAGTCCGCCAAGCAGAAGCAGCATCCAGAGCCTGGAGCAGTCCCCCTGAACCAACAGGTGTGGCCCTACATGGACAGCACTCTGCATCCCCAGTAGAAGTCCTGCTGGACTTACTGGCAGCAAACTGGATGTGTGGCCCGCCATACTTGCCGAGTTTGCAGAGGAGAAGCTGTTCTGCCCGGCCCGTAGTTGTGGCATCATAAGGGTGTTCAGTGCGGCGGGGGGCCTTCGTTACCCCCAAGGAGAAGTCGCTTGTCCACGGGAAATGTGAAACGACTGACCTTTTCAAAGAATCAGGCGTGGATCTGGCCAGGATTTCCACACAGGCGACACCATGCCTTAGGCGGCAGTCCTCGGTTCAACTACCTGCCGTCAGCCACATTCTGATGCCGCCACCCGCCTGATGCACACAACTGCTGGACAGTTTCTCCACTGCCTACCACCATCTTACCAGGACTGTATGCCCACCCACCTCAACAGTCTGGCATTGTGCCACTCTATACCTCGATGCTGCTGCTGCTGTTGTTTGCTGCTGCGCGTCACCACACCACTCTCGTCATTGTGCCACGGCCTATCTCATGCTGCTGCTTGTCGTGACCTTCCACACTGTGTCATTGTGTCCACTCTGTGGCCTGCTATGAACTGTTTTTGCCACCTCAGAATGTTCATTGTGCCACTGTCTGACCTCATGCTGCTGTGGCTGCGCTGCTCGTAGACCTCCACACTGTGTCATTTGGCACTCCTGTGGCCTACTCCTGTTTTATAGCCACCTGCAGAATGTCATTGTCCACTAGCCTGACCTCATGCTGCAGCTACCGTGACCTCCACTCTCCTGTCATTGTGCCACTCTGTGGCCTACTCCATTTTTTGCCGAACTCCAGAATGCATTGTGTCACTCCTGCCTCATGCTGCTGCTGCCGTGCCTCCACACTGTGTCTTTGTGGCCACTCTGGGCTACCCTGTTTTTGGCCACCTCCAGAATGGATTGTGCCCTGCCTGGACCTCATGCCTGCGCTGTTGTGACCTCCACACTGTATCTTTGTGCCACTACTGTGCCTACACTGTTTTGCCACCTCCAGAATGTCATTGTGCCACTGTCTGACCTCATAACCGTGTTGACCTCCACTCTCTGTCATTGTCCCACTCTCCTGACCTCATGCTGCTGTGGCTCTGCCTGTCACCGTCCCCACACTCCTTGTCACTAATATGGCCACCTGAGCTCTCAGCTTGTTTTTTCCACTTTCGCTGACATGAAACTTTATCATGCAACATTCCCGCATCAGGTTTGTTAGGTCAGCATTTTTGCCTCTTAAGTTGCCCAGCGGAATTTATTAGTAAGCGATTTCTAAGAGCGCGGCAGTCCAGCTACTGCGTGTCTTACAAAAACACAAACATTGTATGAAGACCAAACCAAGCTCCCCTGCAATATTAAGCTGGCACACGAAACAACATTCTACAGCACCCTGCTGGCTCTGTGCAAGCCTGGAAATAGCCGTTTTTTTAACGCAATTTGTGCCGAAGTAATTTTTGTCGGAAAATTCGGCGAAGTGACCGAACCGATTTTTTGAGAAATTCGCCCATCTCTAATAAGAACTTTTTGGAGCAACATATAAGGGTAGCAGTCTCTGACCTAAGCTCTGAAAAAGGACTGCTGTGTTGAAAAAACAACGCAGATGACCCAAAACACACAAGTAAATGAAATAAAAAAAGTTAGAATAAAGGAAGGTTTGTGTTTTGAAATGGCCCATTCAGAGTTCTGACCTTAACCTTAACCTTAGAAAAAAAGTTCATCAACATCATTAGATAGTAATGAGTGCACGCCACCAGACCTGGATCAGGGTCAATAGGTAAATGAAAAATAGAAAAACGGAGGCAGCACTTCAAAAAAATAAAGGTTTAATGTACCCAAAGAAACAGCAACGTTTCGACCCTGAACACAGCTTGAAAAAGGCTCTGTACTGCCTCAGTTTTTCTAATTTTTATGCCATGACATGACCTAATGAGGAACATGCACACATGTTATACCAGAATTCTTGATGAACTGAAACATAACTACAGGGATTGATGATCCAAAATCTTGCCGGCAGGTATAGGTAACATACAGTGAAGATGATTACTGCTAAAGAGGATCCACGGGTTATTAAATTCAAGGGTGCACTTTCTTTTTGCCCCTGCAGTGTGAAGATAGTTACACTATATTTTAATAAAAAGACATGCGCATCTACAACTGTTGTGTTAGTAGTTAAAAGATTGTGTATTTCTATAACTTACCTAGATAAGAACAAACAAAACCACATTTTGATAGGTAATCGAATGTAAAAATCAAATGAATTCCAAACGGTTTACTTATTTTTTATTTGCCAATGTAATGTATACTGTTTATGTAATTGTAAAAAATAATGATAATAATGTTATCTTAATTTTGATATTACTGTTCATTTTAAAATATAGTCTTTTCATTACTGGCCATAATATTGAAACACAAAACTACTTCAGTTCTACTAACCCATAGTCTAAAAATGCAGCTAAAGCAACATCTGCAGAAACATTATTGCTATATATTTAACTGCACCATTACTACAGTTTTTATAAAGTCATTTATTACACTTTTTTATGATTTTAATGTTCTTAACAATTTTATAATCTCTGTGTACCAGTTCCCACCTGAGATAATTTCAGAATGCATGTATTTAATACAGAATGTACACCCACTACATTCTTTTCATCTCTATATTGTCAGTGGGTTTCTAAATGTACAAACGTGGGAATTAACTTTGTTAAACGACTTTGTTTTTAACCTTGATCCATGTATAACGTACATTAGCATTTTACATGTTTTTCAGCTAAAAGAATTTAAAAAGTTTTTTTAATAAAAAAAACTAGTAAACAAAACCAAAGAGTTAATCCTGAACTAGACAGCAATGTGGTTTATTGTGACCCAACTATCCAAGCATGATCTTATAACAAAGTTTAAGTAAGTTTTGTGTTGGCTAATCTATCTCTGGCTATTTGACCATAAATTAGATCCTGATGTAGTGATAAGTTATAATCTGTACAAATAAAATTTTTATACAATCCTACTCTATTGTTATTTACTCTTATTGTCATTATGATTAGCAGTGCTATTATATGTTTGGAAACTAAAACAACTATAGTTTCGACCAATATTATAATTTAAAAGACAGGTCGTACAGTATTGTGTGCCGTGAAACAAATGTAAAATAGGCATTACTTATACTCTTGTCTATAAATTGAGCAACATACATATGCTGTAAACTAAAACACACTGTTGTCAGTGGTAGCGAAGGTCCAGCAGTATTAATCCATATAACAGTTAAATACTCCTATTGCAGTCCGTGCATCTGAGGTTGGCGCATAGAGCTCAGTTGAATCAAACTGTGTTATACATATTTTATAGAAAATTAATACGCCTGTTGTCAGTGGTGCGAAGGCTGCCATATAATCCATATAACCTGTTTTCAATACTTTCTATCTTAATTTCACTCTGTGCGTCTCAGATTTGGGTGCTAAATCGTTGCACATGTACGCAAATCTGTTTTTTACACATTATTTCATAGTAACTGCCTCCTTTTTCAAGGTGGCAAAAAAACCTCCATATTAATCCATATAACTTTTTAATACTTCTATTTCACTCAGTGCGTCTCAGTTTGGCAGGTTTTTCTTATCGTGAATTAGCAATGATAGTTTTTGTTGAAAACTATCAACTGCTAGTCCCCTACTGGGCAATTGTAAACCCTTGGCGTACTGAAGGAGAAACACTGTGTGATTTTGTGTTACGGTTTGCTTCCACCACCGCATATTCACAGATATTTGATAGAAACAATTCTGTTTCTAATCCTAGTTGGCTGTTGAAATAGAGGGATATAAGAATAGCTGTGATTAGCCGTCTTCAATAAGAGAATGTCAAAAAACTGTTTCATACCTTTTTAAATTTTTAATCTTTCTCTGAACTATCGAGTGAACTGCAGGTGGTAAGCGAGCAAAGAGGGGTGTAGTACATGGAGAGAGGTATAGGAAGTGCTCCTTCAGTGCTGGGCGACAACCCACAAGCCAGCGATCTCGGTTGCAGGACCGTCCGGCCTGTCGGTCGCTCATTCGTGGCCCTGTGAATCCTTCAGTAACGTACAGCGTCGCCAATTCAGTTCTTCAAGTGTTAATGCAACTGCATCCAGCAGTCTTACCTCCACGTCCTCAACCATTCATCGGCCACAAATTGTCCGTCAGCAACATCGTCAGCCAACCATTGCCAACAAGAAGCGCAGGCGGCCCCAAATGTCAACTCATGTACCCACCACTGTGATAATCCATTTCTGAAGACACTTTCTTTGATGACAAAACGCGTTGGGTCAGAAGGCATTTCAAAAGATCAAGAGGCCAAAGAGGATATGATTTTTGCCTGCTCTGACGCCCAATCGGCTGATGCCATCAGAGGAGGAGAAGAAGCCTGTCAATCAGCAAAAATCCCGGCAGTCGGCAACACCTTGCAGTGCCTGTTGCTTGTAGCCCACCAGCTCCAGGATTAGAAGTCAGACGAGGAATTCACACTGTGTTGATGATGAGACTGATGATGGAACATTGCGGATCCAATTTGTCTTTTCAGCAGAAATTTCTTGTGAGGCACTTCATCACTGGACAAGGAGGAAGAGATGGGGTAAGTCAGTACAGAGGTCCTGCCTCAAAAGGAGAGGTGGTCGCACAAGGCGCTGAGATTATTCCACCAACCACTGATCACGGAAACATCGCTCCGTACTTATCGCCGGTCGACAAGGTCCAGGACCTCTCAAGCCTGGTGCCTTTTTCGAGCAGGTCTATGATTCACCCACGAAGTCATATGCCCGCCTTTACCGAAAACGCATCAGTAGAGGGAAGAACTTAGTGTGTTTAGACCACGCATCAACATGTCTACGTCACATGCAATGCGAATGCATGATTGAAAATGGAGGAAAACTTGGGTGAAAAAAGCCACATTCATCCCGATCTCCAGGGCACCCAACCAATGTCACACACCCTCTGGTCCTCCGTCTTCCTCCTCCTCCCCACTTCCAGTCCAAGCGTTCCTCAGCTGACCAGTGACTCCTCAGACGACATGATCAAGGATCAGCCTCCGCTTCAGCCTCCACCGTCGCCCCGAGTACCACCACTCCACCAGAACACAGCCTACACGGGTGGGGGGGGGGGGGGGGGGGGGGGGGTGTTCCCCAAACTCACCCCTTCTCCTTACCACTATTTTTACCTGCACGCGCGTACAGTCCAGTCCTAGCAGCACCTCTGTCACCAGGTTGGGAGCAGAAAAACACTTTAACCCAAATCATCCCAAAGGCAGAAGCTTGAATGTCGCATTGTGCCAGGCTTTGTGGCCTGGAAATAGTTGTTTCTTTCCATCTGGCTGACACAGATTGTTTCCACCAAAGTCAATGGCCCTGTGCCTGTCCCCATTAACCAGATGCCGTGCAGGCATTTCTTATTGCCAGAAAAGAGCCGTCCCTGCCCTGGCCAGCCATGTGTTCATCTAAAATCTCAAGAGTGTTGTCTGCAATCTGTGAGCCGGCGACGTCCATCTGACCACCCATTACATGGACTAGTAAGCACGCCAAGGCTGCTATAGTCTCCGTTAACAGCCACTGGGTGAGCCTTGTGTGTAATTACTCCTGGTGTAACGGTTAGCACTCATACGCTCAGCGCTACGCTCTTCAAAACCGAAGGGTGGTGCAGGGTTCTTTCCCAAGTTTCCACTGAAGCATCATGTGCCCAGAGAAACCATGCTGTGTTAAATTAATCTGTCCTTTAGAGACGCGTCAACAACACAGGTCAGAGCTGTGGACGGCTCTTCGTAATGAGACAGAGCCACTGGCTTGTGACAAGAAACCTTGTGCCAGGCCAGGTTGTGAGCGATACACGGTCGGAAATCTCCTATGCCTGCCTTAAGATCGGTTAGGCCTGGAGCACATCCCTTGCCTGGCACATGTCCATGAACCTCGCGTCAGAAATTTCTAAAGCGCCATCCCGGGTCTGGACCAATTGCTGAGTAAGGCTTCGAGTCTGAGCTCACACTTCCGCCATTCGTACCCAGCTTTGTTCGGCTGGCTGATTTACAGCGTCACTCGGCCACTCCCGACAAGCCATCTCATGGTTGACTGTGGCAACATGCGGAATTCCAACAACCCCCCCCTCCACATGCTCCAGCGATTGTGGCAGCAAGCAACAAGCCATTACGCAGTACGAATGACACATGGCGCTGACAAGCAGCGGTGCGGACCTCTGGTGTTTGAGTCCACCGAGAGTGGAGTCAGGTGAAAGATCTCTGGCACCATCCTTAGCGTTTATGAAGAAGCCACCAAAATGTCAGTGTGGACAATGTCCTTGTCATCATGAGCATTGTGGTGTGTTGGGGCCACAACATCATCAGAGATCCATGCCTGATTCATCTTGATGAAAGTGTGTTGTTCCTCTCCCATAGACTTTAATGGTCATACAGCGATAATCCTGTTATCCGACTATAGGCAAAAATTGGATTGAGTCACGACAACCGACTCGATAACGATAGTTTGACACATATCGCTCATCACTAGTAGTTACAGATTTACGTTGGCTATCGACATCGGGCGATAGTCGAATATCAGGACCACCATCGATAAGGTTTTTGCGATAGTGAGCAGTCATTATGACGAGTGACGCATTAAAGTCTATGGGAGAGCAACAACACCTTCCATTCTTACACCCAAACAGGCTGGAGAAGCTGGAATTAACATCCCACAACATCCAAATGGGAGTATTTTGCTACATCTTAGGCAACAAACTTAGGTATAAAAGCCTACAGATAAAAAACCACACACCCATTCACAAATCCTGTCTTGGTACCACTACATGACCCTTAAAACCTGCAATCACCCAAAAATTAAAAAGTGCCAGAAGGCAGAATGATTTGGAACCTCATCTACTTGAACTGACATTGAATATCCTGTCCCTGGAACGCAGCATGAGCCCCAAAACCTGCATGACCCCCATATTTAAAAAGTGCATGAAAAAGGAGTCTTTCAACCACCATTTTAGTTTCACTGGACATGAAATAACCTTCCTGGGCCCCAGCATGGCCCCCAAAACCCGCATGACCCCCACATTTAAAAGTGCCAGAAAAAGGAGTCTTTCAAACCCAAAACCCTTTTATTTCACTGGACATTGACATACCTTCCTGGGCCCACAGCATGACCCAGGGGCCGGGGTTAAAAGGGGGCGGGGAGAGCCCGGCCTGGCGTCCGTCATCTTTTAACACGCAGGGTTTAAAACCCTGGACCAGCAACAAAAAGCATGCGGGGAAGCAGAGTGCAAAGCGGAAGGTGAGAACTCCAGGGCCCTTTCCCCAGTACACATCAATACCTGGGGGACGCTTGCCCCCCCATATATGTGGGCCAATTGAGCTTCACTTGGAAAATACTGGGGGGTTAACGCCCTGTTAACCCCGGTGCCCTTTATCTTGGCATTCTTTTTTCTCATTTTACTCAAAATGCTGGAGAAATGGGCTCTGTACTTTGTTCTCTGCCGTGCTCCATACTCCATTCCTCTGAATAACCACATCTGGTCAAGTTTCCTTACCTCCCTTGTACAATTCAGAGGGAAATTTTTTTAAAAGCTATTTTGACATCAAATTTTTTAGTACTTTAATTCAGAAAACCTTTTTTTCTAAAATCGGAGTGGAAACCCACCATGACTTTGTTTCGCTTTTTTAACTGTATTAAATTGGTTCTCCAATAAAGTGGAATGATTAGCTATGTATAAAGATCTTTCAAAAACAAGTCATTTTTGCAATATGTGTCCATTAACAGTGTCCTACTATTCCTGTTATCAGACAGCACCATCACCCTGTGAGCCACTCTTGAACATAGTGAAGAAACAAATGTCAGTTAGAAACAACATTTTTTTAGAATAGCCTGTAGTATAGCTGCATGTCACACAAAAAGCCTCCAAAAATTCAAAGAGCATGACCCCTTGAGCCACATTTGACAGATTGTGCAGAAACAAATGACTGTTAGAAACCACAAATTTATTAGAATAGACCCTGTAGTATAGCTGCATGTCCAAAGCAAAAAGCCCCCCAAAAATTCAAAACATGACCAAGAGCCACTTTGACAATTGTGAAGAACAAATGTCTAATAAAACAACATTTTTTAGAATAGGACCTGTAGGTATTGCTACATTTCAAAGCACATAACCCAAAAAATAATAAAAATGACTTCTCACCCCTGTTAAAAATGTGAAGGAGAAATGCCACTTAGAAGCCACATTTCTGTTCCAAAGGACCCTGTTTATTGCTGTATCTCACAGCAACATGACCCCCAAAAAATTAAAATATGACTTCCTCAGCCACTGTTAAAAATGTGAGGCAACATGACCGCCAAAACCATTGACAATGCGAAAAATTCTAAAGATGTAAGAGAGTAAATGGAATAGGTTTTTGTCCTGAAACCTGGCGTCTTTTACAGTCTCCTCACAGCAAAACAGAAAATGAACTGTTGGGAACTGAGAATAAAAATTTCAGTAAGAAATGATCATTTTAAAAATAAAGTTTTTCAGAGGACCATTTCTGTTATGGAGATGAATGTGAAGTAGGACCACAACTAATCGGTGACCTCGGCAATTGGGGCCCGACAACATCATCAAGATCCATGCCTGATCTCATCTTGATGAAAGTCAAACGATCCACATTATCAGTGGAAAGCCGGATGTGTTGGTCTTAATGACTCCTCCGTCTGTGCGAAGGTCCCTCATATATTACGCTGGCTGCTGCAGGACAACACCTCTATGCTTGGCGAGCCAGCTCGGGCCATACGTCCATATTTTGGATTACCCAGAAGTCTAGTTTGGTACCGAACACATACAAAAACATCGTGTTGAGAACGGCAGATAGTCGTGCCACCATAAACTATACAAGCTGGTCTCTGGTGTGTATCTGTGGCCTGCTGCATGCGTTGGTGAGGTGGTAAATAAAGATTTCCAGAGGTCACCCATTAGGCTTCTGCCACCACGTTGCCGTGCTGTTGCCGCAGCTGCCTGCTACGGCTACTTTGGCACTCACTGTCTGGCACGTACTGGCGTTGTTCCACCGTGACATTTGAAGAACCGTGAACAGACGCAACAGATGTCTCCAGTGATCAATCAGCAAGGTCTCCATTTCCGGCATTTTTACTCTCTATTTGTGGGTGGGTGGAAGGAAAGTGCTGATTTTTGTTTTGTTTACCGTGGATCCAGGAGGGTGGCCACCCAGTAACTGTTGTTCATTTTTGATGGCCTTAAAAGCAGTACATGTGGAGAAATGGAGCATGCCAAGCACTCATGTGAGAGATGGAGCCTTGATTTCCCACCTCTGGGTTGAGGGCACTATCAAACTCCTCTTCCTCATCGCTCAAATTCACGCCCAACTCTTTCCAAGGAAGGGACGTCGGTGTCTAGGAATACCTCCTCCTCCTCCTCCCGCTTCCCCCTCCGGCACAGCTTCATACAGCCCTGACATGCCTCAGATGATCACCCAGAGAGCTGAGGTCCCCCTTGCACTAGCACTGGCCCTGAACCACTGCCTAATGAAGACCGATAAACATTGAGAAACTGTCGGGGGCCTTTTGGAATTGACGGAGAGAAAGTCTCCGTGTCTGTCATCTGTGTCGTCTCCTCCTCCGTCGCTGGCGGACCTGATGTTTTCAGAGTGTCTAACCAACTATCGTTCCAAGAACTTAGCAACCACCTCAATGCTCATCTGACAAAGGGCATCGTCCGAACTGACCATTTTGTGGCTTCTTCAAAACTGGCAAGGATGGTGCAGAGCTCTTTCAAACCTTGCCTCCACTCTCGGTGGCTCAACACCCCCGTGGTCCGCACCGCTGCTCTTCAGGCATGTGTCACCTCGACTGGCGAGTAATGGCATTGCGCGCCTTCCAACAATCCTGGAGCAATGTGGGGTGAAGTCCAGCGTGTTGCCCACGTCCAAACAATGAGGACGGTTAGACGGTGAGGCCGAGCGACGCTGCCAACGCAGCCAACGGGCGAGGCAGGGTGCGAACGGACGGAAGTGCAACTCAGACCTCGAGCCTTCTCAGCAGGCAGTCCAGACCCCCGGGTAGCTCTTAAGAAATTTCTGGACGACAAGTACATGACATGTAGCAGGACAGGGATGTGCTCCAGCCTACCGATCTTAATGGCGCCACAGATTTCGCCGTTATCGCCCCCACCTTGCTTGCACAAGGTTTCTTGTCACCCAGCCAGCCGCTCGGTCCCCGTTGCTTGAGAGCCTCCACAGCTCTGAACCTGTGTGTGGACGGTCTCCAAGGCAGATTAATTTCAACATGGCCTGGTGTCTCGGGCACGTGAATGCCCACCAGATGACCCTGGGGAAAGAGCCCTGCACCATCCCTGCGGATTTTGAAGAGCGTGCGCCACCTAAGCCACCGTCACCCCCAGAGATATCCACCCAGCTCACCCATGAGAGCTGTCACAGAGAAATAAGCGTCCTTGGCCGGCTTCTATACCATGTGACGGTGGGAGAGATGGACTTTTCCGACACAGATTGCAGACACGCGCTTGAAATTTTAGATGACACGTGGCAGCCAGGGCAGGGACGGCTTTTCCTGGCAAATGAATGCCTGCTCTGCAATCGGTATTGGGGCAGGCAAGGGCCATGACGTGGCGGAAACCCATCTGTGTCCACCAGTACGGAAAATGGAAACATTTCCAAGTCCAAAAGCCTGCAATGTCGACAATCAGGCATTTGGCTTTGGAGGTTTGGGTTAAAGTGTTTCCTTATTTTCTTCTGCTCCCAAACCTGGAAGACAGAAGCTGGCTGCTTAACTGGCCTGCTGTACACGGCGTGCAGTTTCGTCAAACTGGCGAAGAGAAGTGGTAGGATGGGTCTCAGGTGGTGCCTGGTGGTACTCCGACGACGGTGGAGGCTGAAGCGGAGGCCTGATCCCTAGATCATGACTTGAAGAGACATGGGCAGCTGAGGAACGCTTGGTTGTGGCGATAGGAGGCGGAGACAGGGGGTGTTGACAGAGTTGGAGGCCCCGGCGTCTGTCTGGCCTTTTTTCAAAGTTCATAGTTTCATAGTTTGTAAGGCTAAAAAAAGACAAGTCGTCCCATGCTAGTTCAGCCCTGCTTGTGCTAAGAGTGTTATCCATAGGAAGGCAAAAACCCCAATGAGGTAGAAGGCAATGTCTCAATTAGGGAAAGAATTCCTTCCTGACTCCAATCTGCAATCAGAAAAATCCCTGATCAGTGACGCCCTCTCCTGAATCCTATCCCACTCACTGTAACTTGTTATAAATTATTACGACTCCAAAATGCATCCAAACCCTTTTGAACTCGGTTATTGAATTCACCATGACAGAGTCCCTCTGGCAGAGAATCCATAGTCCGTCACTCTGGCTCTTACAGATAAAAGATTTTCCATTCAATGTTAATGTAGTAACTATTCGTTCCTCCAAGACGTAAAGGAGCCCCCATGGTTCAAGATACAGCCCTGTGTATAAATAAATCTTGGGAGAATCTCTATATGACCCTTTGAAGTAATTAAACATATTTTTAAATGTCCCCCCGAAGCCTCTTTCCTCTAAACTAAATAACCCTAACTTGCCAATCTTTCTTTGTACTGTAGTACCCACCCAGTCATCTTTTATTCTTTTGTTGCCCGCCTTTGTACCTGTTCAAGTCTACAAAGTCTTTCCTGTGCACGGTGCCCAAACTGTACACAAATTCCAATGTGTGGTTCTAACCAGTGACTTGTATAATGGGAAAATAATGTTCTCATCATGTGCAGCTATGCCCCTTTTAATGCACCCCATGATCCTATTGCTTTGGCTGCTGCTGCCAGACACTGGCTGCTACAATTAAAGTTTACTGTCCACCAGGATTCCCAAGTCCTTCTCACATGTCCACTTTTAACCCAGTGTTTTTCATTTAACATGTAATCATTAATGATTTCCCTCTTCCCCATGTGCATAACCTTGCATTTATCATTGATTAACCTCATCCTGCCATTTCCCTGGCCACGCCTCCCAACTTATCCAGATCCCTATTGTAATAACATATTATCCTCTATTTATTGATTACTTTACAGAGCTTAGTATCGGTCTGCAAAGATCGATATTCTACTGTGTATTCCCTGTGAAAGATCATTAATGAAAATGTTTAAAGAGGATAGGGCCCAATACTGACCCTTGAGTACCCCACTAGTAACAGCGATCAGTATGAGTATGTACCGTTAATTACTACCCTTTGTTTTCTATCAGTGAGCCCAGTTACTTAACATCCACTTGCACACAATTTCCCCAGTCAAGCATTCTCATTTTATATTACCAACCTTTTTATGTGCAGCCGTATCAAATACTTAGAAAATCTAAGATATATGACACTCCATATGCCTCACCCCCGATCAGTCCTAGCACTGACTTCCTCATAGAAGCTGAATGAGATTATCTGATTAGTTTTTGCCAAGTGTTCTCCGAACACCATTTCAACACATGCATCGCTGCATGTGACAAGACATGTTGGTGGTGGATAACCACACGTTAAGGTTCTATTGCTCTACTTAAGCGTTTACGCCAAAGGGGCATAATGACATCGCGTGGGTGGTCAGAGGCTTGCTCAAAGAAGGCCCTCGCTTGAGAGGTCCTGGACCTTTTTTGATCGGCGATAGCGAGGAGCGGGGTTTGCGCTGGAACCGTGGGTCTGGCGGAATCATATCAGCGGACTTCTGCGACCGCCCTCTCCCTTAATGTGGCGGGACCCGTATTGACACTACCCCATCGTCCTTCCTCCTCGTCACAGATTAAGCGCTCGCTCGCAGAAAATCTGCGGAAAAAGACATGATGGATCGCAATGTCCCGTCATCATCATCATCATCATCAACACATGGAGAACTTGGTCGTCTGACTTTCTGCATCCAGAAGCTGCGGGCTACAAGCAAGGGTCACTGCAAGGCGTTGCCGGACCGCCCGGGATTTTTGCAGATAGACCGCTTTCCTTCTCTGGACCTACCTCCTCTGATGGCATCAGTACTGGCGTCAAGCATACTAAATCAACCACTTGATCATTTTAACAAGCCTTCTGCCCCCAACCACATTATTTGTCCATCAAAGAGGTCTTCAGAACAAAGGATTATCCACAGTGGTGGGTAAGACGAGTTGACATTTATGTGGCAGCTTCATGTTAGAAACGGATGCTGATGATGCTGATGACAGACATGTTGAGGCCGTGACTGGGAGGACGAGGAGGTAAAGACTGCTAGATTCAGGTTGCATTAACCACTGAAGGACATATTGCGACGATGTTCGTACTTAGATTCACAGGGCCCTGACCCATCGATGACAGGGCCTGACGGTCCCCAGCAACTGACATCCCGCTGGCATGCTGTTGTCGCCAGCACTGGAAAGGAGCACCTTCTCTCGTACCTCTACCGTCCATGTGCTAACCTCCGCTCTTTGCTTGCTTACGCCCCACCTGCTTTTCCTCCATGTTGTCATGAAATATAAAAATTTTGAGAAGGTAAGGACATGAGTATTGGAAAGTCTCTTATTAAAAATGCAAATCACAGCTATTCTCAAAATCCCTTCTAATCAAAACAAAATTGCTGGATTCAAATTTAACTGCAAGGTGTCCTATCAACAAATCTTACTGGGCAAAAGTCAAAACACGTATCTGTTTATGTTTTCGTATAATACAGACGGTATTTTTTGCACCTTTCAATTCACCTGTGGTGACTATAGACTTGCTGTTTTTAAGATTACGTGGATGCTGCGTCAATGAACAAAGCTGGTTGCGCAAAAAGTCAAAAAACACGTATCAGTTATGTTTTCCGTATAAATACACGGTATTTTTTTGCACCTTTCAATTCACCTGTGGTGACTAACGAATTTGCTGTTTTAAGAGTTTCACGTGGATGCTGCGTCAAAGAAGCAAAGCTGGTGCGCAAAAGTCAAAAAACACGTATCTGGATTATGTTTTTCGTATAATACACATATTTTTTGCACCTTTCAATTCACCGGGGGGGCTGTGTGACTCATAGAATTGCTGATTTAGTTTACGTGGGATGCCTGCGTCAATGAACAAAGCTGGGTTGCGAAAAGTCAAAAAACACATATCTGTTATGTTTTCGTATGATACACGGTATTGATGCAACAAACAACCTGATGCAGACTACACTAGACTGCTGGAATTGTAAATTTAACAGCAAGGTTGATATTTCAACACAGGAGTGAATGGGTAAAATTGAAAAAAACACCTATCTGAAATGGTATACTGATAATTAAAAGTGGAGTTTTTGCACCTAACAAAGAGACCCTGCAGTTACTATAAAGATGTGTATCCAATAATAAGTTTCATGCTGCCCAATATCCAGAAATATTTCAATAGCAAACTGCAATAAAAAGATATTGCATGCAATGTCTAAACTAAGTCTTGTGAACTTTATCCAGTGTTCTTTAAGAGCTAAGCTTGACCTGTGTTCGCCCGCACCCCCCCCCCTGCTCCCACCGTGACTTTAAACAGCGGTAATGCTGCTTAAAATTCTCGTAGCTAACTACATAAAATTCTTCAAATCTCTAATCTAACTAAATTGAAGGATCACAGCATAATATTAAGAGTTTCTCTGTGAAGAAATATAATAATTTCGCTGAGCTGTTGGCCACAGGCAGAGCGCGAGACGTCCAATTCCTATTGAAGACTCCTGGAGTCACTAAGGCTAACGGGAAAACGCTGTTCTATGTAATACGAGGTCAAGTGATTTTTCCAGCCAATCGCAAACCAATTCACATCCCAGTCATGACGACGCACACACATCTCACCTGCTCATCTTCTGTAAATCTATTTTTTGCTGGCCGCCAAAAATACAGGAAGCGCAGAAAATGGGCGCGATCTTTAATAGATTATGCACAGATATTAACCTTTAATTATCTGCATGATCTGAAAAAGTTCGATCACCATAAAAACCTTGCCGATTTCAACTTTGTTGATAAAAATCGCTCAACACTACTCATCACTAGTAAAGACTACGGGACCCTGGCCTGCTATTGACTGACTGAGAAGGTGGCTCAATAGTGATACCATGGGTGAGATTTTCTTCCTATTTATCCACTTTTTGTTTACCAGTTTTGTATGCATGTCCAGTCTCATGCAGTCTCTGAAGGTAAATGTAAGGGTTCGGTGGATTCGCTGGACCACCGCAAGCGATGATAATTAAGCCACGCAGGAGCGAGTCTAAGTAGCCTACCGTACTCACCAGAGCCCGCCGCAAAGCGGGATGGCCGTTGCTGCGTCATGATGATAGTAGGATCGCTACCAGCTGACGTGACTTGCATGCAATGCGCCGGGGTAAGCGAGGTACAGAATTCCGTAATCCCAGAGACGTAGTCGGGGACAGTCAAAGGTCAGGGCAGGCGGCAGAGGTTCGTGTCAGAACAGTAGACCTTGCAGGGGCAGGCGGCAAACAGGCAAGGTCAGGAAACATAGCAGAAACGGACTGGTACCCGGGTAAACAAACAGGACTTCCAACACTCTCTAAACTAGGCGACACACAACAACAATCTGCCGCGAGTGCTGGGTGTATTCCTTATATAGGACTCAGCACGGCCGGCAAATTACTAAAATTACGCGGATGCACTGGTCCTCTTAAATCAAGACCATCCCTCGCGCGCGCCTGAAACAGCGGTACCAAGCGGCGGCAAGACAGCAGAAGCTGGAAGCACAGGAGCGCGGACGGGTATAGTTAACATGCGAGGGGACCCTATCCAGCGAGGCAGGAACGCGGGCAGCCGCGCCGGACTCCCTGCGGGCAGGGGGGTGGCCGTGGGGGGTAACGGCACCCGCACCAGCCCCCATGACAGTACCCCCCCCGCCTTTAGGGTCCCCCCTCTTTTACGAACTTAGAGAGAGGTCAGTTGACAGATATGCCTCAGTTCCCACGAACGCTCCTCAGGACCGAACCCCTTCCAACAACCAAAAGACCCCCCGCTTTATTCAACATTCACTGTCCTCCGCCACACCTCCTGACCTCAGAGAGGTTATCAGAGTTGGCCACAGGATAAGGCAGACAGCTCCACGTGAGAAGCGATTCATCACCACCATTTGATGAGAGAGACATGGAAGCGTTCGGGATACGCAGAGTGGAGTGTAAGCGGAGCTAGTAGGACACCGGTTTTAGTTGCCGAAGTACCACAAAAGGGCCCCAATACTTAGGGCCTAACTTATAACTGGGCACCTTGAAGCGAATATACTTGGGCAGAATAACCAAACCCTAATCACCTTATAATATGGCCGAGGTCCTACGTTACCTGTCAGCTTGGACCTTGGTGCAAGTCGAGGCCCGTATAAGGTCCTGTCGTGTGACTTGCCAAAGTGCTTTGATGTCCCGCCACTTGGCCGGCATCCACGGGCGGAGGGACGTGAACACGAGGTAGCCAGAGGGAGAGGCGTGCGGGGCTGTATCCCAAAACACAACAAAAAAAAGAGAGGCACCACAGACTCAAGTCTACGAATTATAAACCGAAAATTCGCCCAGGGGGAAGGTCCAGACCAGTTATCCAGACGGGCCGGGATACAAATGTCTAGGTAGTACCAAAAATATTGGTTGACCTCCCTACGTGCCCCATTTGGTTATGAGGGGTATGCAACAGAATCAAGCTGGACCTCTGCACCTGAGCAACACAGGGCCCGCCAGAATTCGACACAAACTGACCCCCCCCCTATCCGAGACGATATCAAAGGGAGCCCGTGTAGCCCGAAAAAATGTGTTGAAAGAAGTGCTTGGGCCAGCTGGGGGCAGAGGGTAACCCGGGCGGGGGAACAAAGTGAGCCATCTTTGAAAATCTGTCAGTCACACCCAGAGACCTGTGTTACCAGAAGAGGCTTGAGGTCAGTAACAAAATCCATGGCAATATTGTGACCAGGACTTTCTGCACCGGGAGAGGCTGAAGCAGCCCACGGGTCTGAGAACGGAGGGACTTTGTTACGGTCCACAGGAGGTACAGGCCAGGACAAAGTCACTCACATCTTGAGTGAGAGTGGGCCACCAATAGTAGCGAGAGATCAATTGTAAAGACTTGTGGACCCCAGGATGGCCCGCTGTACAAGAGGAAAATACCCACTTAAGGATTCAAGGCCGCATGGCAGGGCGGATGTAGATCTTCCCAGGGGGTAGATGTTGAAGATCCACAGGAGCCGCCGTGAGGAGCCGTTAAGGAGGAATTATGTGCTGCAGAGGTGGCTCTAGGCCCACAGTGTCCGAGGATCTAGAGAAGGCGTCCGCCGTGACGTCCTTTTCGGCTGGCCGAAAGTGAAGGTGGAAATTAAAGCAGGCGAAGAAGAGCGACCACCGGGCATGTCGAGGATTCAATCACTGAGCAGACTGGAGATAAAGGAGATTTTTGTGATCGGTGAAGATCTCAGTGGGATGGCGAGCCCCCTCCAGCAAGTGTCGCCATTCTTCTAGAGCTAACTTTATGGCCAGTAGTTCACGATCACCGATCGCGTAATTTCGTTCGGCAGGAGAGAAGGTCTTGTAAAAGAAGCCGCAAGTATGCAATATCCCAGAGGAGGACTTTTGAAGGAGGACAGCGCCAGCACCTACTGAGGTGGCGTCCACTTCTAGGACAAATGGACGCTGCGGGACCGGGCGAGACAGAACAGGAGCTGAAGCGAATGCTGCTTTAAGACGATTAAAGGCTTCTTGAGCTTCGGGAGGCCAGGATTTGGGGTTAGCATTCTTTTTAGTAAGGGCCACAATGTGGGCCTCCAGCGTGGAGAATTGCAGGACGAACTGCCTGTAATAATTTGCGAACCCCAAAAGCGCTGGATGGACCGGAGACCCACCGGTCGGGGCCACTGCAAGACCGCTGAAAGCTTAGAGGAATCCATCTGGAGACCTTGATCCGAAACTATGTACCCTAGGAATGGCAACGAGGTGCTTTCAAACAGGCATTTCTCCAGTTTGGCATTTAGCTGGTGGGTACGGAGATGTCTGAGCACCTGGCGGACGTGGTGGGGTGAGTCTCTAGATCTGGAGAGAAGATTAAAATGTCGTCCAGATAGACAATGACACAGATGTAGAGAAGGTCGCGGAAGATCTCGCTGACGAAGTTCTGGAACACTGCTGGAGCGTTGCAGAGGCCAAACGGCATGACAAGATATTCAAAATGGCCATCTCGGGTATTAAAGGCCATCTTCCATTCGTCGCCTTCCCGGATACGAATCAAGTTGTAAGCTCCGTGTAAATCCAACTTGGAAAAAAAATTTTGCGCCCCGTAGGCGATCAAACAGTTCCGAGAACAGAGGCAGGGGGTATCGATTCTTTATGGTGATTTTATTGAGTCCCCGATAATCGATACAGGGCCGGAGAGTTCCATCTTTCTTTTCGACAAAGAAGAATACGGCCCCCGCAGGTGAAGAGGACTTGCGTATAAAGCCTTTACGGAGATTCTCCTGGATATACTCCGACATTGCATTGTCTCCGGGACAGAAAGAGGGTAGACTCTGCCTCGGGGAGGAGTAGTACCGGGTTGCAGTTCAATAGGACAGTCGAACGGCCGAGCGGAGGAAGAGTTTCGGCCTGTCTTTCGGAAAAGACATCGGCTAGATCCTGGTAAGGAGTGGGCAGACCCGGCAGAGGCTTTGTAGACTTTACAGAGGCAGACCATAGAGCAGGACGAGTACAGAAAGGCATCGCGAGTGGCACGCGGGGCCCCAACGGATAATCTCGCCTGTGTTCCAGGATTTCAGAAGAGGAGCGAGGCAGAACGAGAAGTTTCAGAGTCTCCTTGTGTAGAGCGCCTATCTGCAAGGTGAGGGGCACAGTGCAGAACCGAATAGCATCCTTGAAGCATTCGCCACTGACAGTGGTAGACGAACATGGGTTTCTGCCAGAGGGGTCACCGGGAGACGAAACTTGGACACCAGCGCGTGGCTGATAAAATTTCCAGCGGACCCCGAATCATGGAAGGTGGTGGCTTGAAAACTGCTGTCCGGCGAAATTCCACAGAGTACGGGAATGGTCAGACGGGGAGAGGCCGCACTGACACCTAGGGATGCCTCTCCTGCGAGCCCTAGGTGTGAGAGTTTCCCGGGCGCACCAGACAGTCCCCAGTGAAGTGACCATAACCGCCACAGTAGAAACATAGCTGCCTCTGACGACGCTGTGAGCGTTCCTCCTTGGTCAAGTGAGCCCTTTTGACTTGCATGGGTTCGTCCTCAGGAACCATTGGCGGAGGAAGTGGAGGTCATTGAAAGATGGGAGCCAGACGAGGTATTCGGCGTGGTCGGGTGACCACGATTACGTTGGCTATCGACATCGGTCGATGGTCGATAGTCGGCCATCATCGACAAGATATTCGATGGTCGATGATAGATGATCGCCGATGACCATTAAAGTCTATGGGAGAGCAACAACACCTTCATTCTTACACCCAAACAGGGCTGGAGAAGCTTGAATTAAAATCCACAACAGTCAAATGGATACGTGCTGCATCTTAGGCAACACACTTAGGTTATAAAAGCCACAGAAAAAAAATCACAGACCATTCACTATCCCTGTCTTGTACCACAGCATGACCCTTAAACCTGCATCACCCACAAATTAAAAAGTGCCAGAAGGCAGTATTATTTGAACCATCATTTTACTTGAACTGGACATTGACTATCCCTGTCCTGAGCCACAGCATGAGCCCCAAACCTGCATGACCCCAGATTAAAAAGTGCCGGAAAAAGGAGTCTTTCAACCACCATTTTAGTTTCACTGGACATTGACTATACCTGTCCCTGGTCCACAGCATGAGCCCCCAAACCTGCATGACCCCCAGATTAAAAAGTGCCGGAAAAAGGAGTCTTTGAACCACCATTTTAGTTTCAACGACATTGAATATACCTTTCCTGGGCCACAGCATGAGCCCCAAACCTGCACACCCCAGATTAAAAAGTGCAGGAAAAATTAGTATTTAAACCACCATTTTAGTTTTACTGGACATTGACTATACCTGTCCTGGTCCACAGCATGAGCCCCAAACCTGCATGACCCCCAGATTAAAAAGTGCCGGAAAAAGGAGTCTTTGAACCACCATTTTAGTTTCAACGGACATTGATTATACCTGTCCTGGGCCGCAGCATGAGCCCCAAACCTGCACGACCCCAGATTAAAAAGTGCCGGAAAAAGGAGTCTGTCCCTGTCCTGGGTAGCGCTTGCCCCTCCGTATGAGTGCGGACCAATTGAGCTTCACTTGGAAAAACTGGTGGTTAATGCTCCTGTTCCACCCAGGTGCCCTTTTTCTTGGCATTCTTTTTCTCATTTTACTCAACGTGCTGGAGGAAATTGTCTCTGTACTTTGTTCTCTGTCCGTGCTCCATACTCCATGTCCTCTGAATAACCTACATCTGGTCAAGTTTTCCTGTACCTCCCTTGTACAATTCAGAGGAATTTTTTTACCAGCTATTTTGTACATGCAAGTTTTTTAGTAGTTTAATTCTAGAAAACACATTTTTAAAATAGGATGGAATCCCACCATGTCTTTGTTTCTCTTTTTTTAATTGTATTAAATTGGTTGTCTCAATACAGGGATTGATAGCTATGTTAAAGATCTTGCAAAAACAAGTCATTTTGCAATATGTGTCCATTAACAGTGTCCTACCTATTCCTGTTTCTGACAGCACCCTTGAGCCACTCTTGACAATTGTGAAGAACAAATGTCTGTTAGAAACAACATTTTTTAGAATAGGACCTGTAGTATAGCTGCATGTCACAGCAAAATGCCCCCAAAAATTCAAAACATGACCCTTAAGCCACTTTGGACAAATGTGAAGAACAAACTTCTGTTGGAAACAACATTTTTTTATAATAGGACCTGTAGGATAGCTGCATGTCACAGCAAAATGCCCCCAAAAATTCAACGCATGACCCTTGAGCCACTTTGGACAATTGTGAAGAACAAATGTCTGTTAGAAACAACATTTTTTAGAATAGGACCAGTAGTATTGCTGCATTTCAAAGCAGCTGTAGCGGCTGCCCCCGCTTCCCGGCCCGCGGCCGCGGGCGCACCCGGGGTTCCCCTCCCCGGCGCCTGCCGGGGTCGGGTGCCGCCGCTGGCCGCGGGACGAGCCGGGGGGTCCGCCCCTGGTAGTAACTTACCCGGCCTCGTTCCTGTCCCATCCGCGTCCCCTGCCGGCCAGGCCGCTTGTGTCCGTTCCCTAGCGTGCACGCGCGTTCTCGTAAATTTAAAGGGCCAGTGCCCCGATAATTGGTTGTCTGCCAGACGCCTCCCCTTTTTAAGGGTCCGCTCTGCAGTCACTCCTTGCTCGATCTATGTTGCCCCGAGCCTTAGAGAAAGCGTTCCTGAAGTATATTGTCGCCTTACCGTATACCAGACCCTTTGCTACGTTTCCCGACTCCGAACCTTTGCCGCCCTGCCCGGGCCCTTCCTGCCTGTCACGACCACGAACCATTGCCGCCTGCCCTGACCTTTTGCCTGCCCACGACTACGATTCTCGGACTACGATTCTGTCCCCTTGCTGAAACCTCGGCTCCCAAATCGCAAGCAAGTCACGTCAAGGGGACGACCTGGTAGCCTCACGCCGCAGCAAGTCCATCCCGCTTTGCGGCGGGCTCTGGTGAAAACCGGGGGCTACTTAGATTCCGTTCCCTGGCGTGGCTTAACTGTCTTCGCTTGCGGTGGTCCAGAGGATCCACTACCCAGCCGTTACAGCAGCATGACCCAAAAGGACCATGATTATTGCTGTATCTCACAGCTACATGACCCCAAAAAATAATAAATATGACTTCTCAGCCACTATTAAAAATTGTGAGGGAGAAATGCCACTTAGAAGCCACATTTCTGTTCCAAAGGACCATATTATTGCGTATCTCACAGCAACATGACCCCAAAAAATGATAAATATGACTTCTCACCCACTTTTAAAAAATTTGTGAGGGAGAAATGCCATTTAAAAGCCACATTTTCTGTTCCAAAGGACCATGATTATTGCTGTATCTCACAGCAACAGGGCCCCCAAAAAATTTATAAATATGACTTCTCACCACTATTAAAAATTTGTGATGGAGAAATGCCACTTAGAAGCCACATTTCTTTCCAAAGGACCATAATTATAGCTGTATTCACAGCAACATGACCTCAAAACCATGACAATGCAAAAAATTCTAAAGAAAAGTGAGTAAATGGAATACGGTGTTTGTCATGAAACCTTGGTGTCTTTTACAGTCTCCTCACAGCAAAACCAGCAAAATGAACTGTTGGGAAAAGAGAATAAAAATTGCAATAAGAAATGATCATTTTAAAAAATAAGTTTTTCAAGAGGACCATTTCTGTTTGGAGAGAATGGGGAAGTAGACCGGCAACTAATCGGTGACCTCGGCAATTGGGCCACAACATCATCAGAGATCCATGCCTGATTCATCTTGATGAAAGTCAAACGATCCACATTATCTGTGGAAAGCCGGATGCGTTTGTCTTAATGACTCCTCCACTGTGCTGAAGGTCGCTCAGATATGACGCTGGCTGCTGGGCAGGACAACACCTCTATGCGTGGCGAGCGAGCTCGGGCCATTCGTCCATTTTGGATACCCAGAAAGTCTATTGGTCTGGAACACATACAAAAACATTGGTGTTGAGACGCAGATAGTCGTGCACCATGATCTTAAGCTGGTCCCCTGTGTGTTGGATGTGTGCCCTGCATTGCAAGCGTTGGTGAGGTGGTAAAGAAAGATTGCCAGAGGTCACCCATTAGGCTTCTGTCACCTTTCCTGCTGCTGACTCTACGGCTTCTTGGCACTCTACTGCTGTCACGTCGCTGATGTTTGTTCCACCGTGACATTGGGGACGTGAAGCAGACGCAACAGATGGGCTCTAGTTGATCAATCAGCAAGGTCCCTTTCCTGCATTTTACTCTCTATTTGGGTGGGTGAAAAGGGAAAATGCTGAGTTTTTGTTTTGTACCGGGGATCCAGGAGGGTGGCCACCCAGTAACTGTTGTTTATTTTGATCACTTTACTGCAAGGATCATGTTGGAGAAATGAGGCATCCAAGCACTCATTGAGAGATGGAGCCTTGATTTCCCAAGCCTCTGGGTCGAGGGGCACTAGCAAACTGATCTTCCCCCATCTTCCTCCTCCGCCTCAAATTCGCGCCAAACTCTTTCCAAGGCAAGGGACGTCGGTAACGTCGGTGTCTTGGACTACCTCCTCCTCCTCCTACGCTTCCTCCGGCACAGCTTCAACACAGCCCTGACTTGCCGGAGATGATGCACCCTGAGAGCTGATGCGCTGCCTTGCACTAGCCCTGGACCCTGAACCACTGCCTAATAAAGACCGATAAAATTGAGAAACGGTCGGGCCTTGTGGATTTGTCCAACGATCGTTCCAGAACTAAGATCACCACAATGCTTATGCTGACAAGGGCATCGTCTGCACTGACCATTTTGGTGGCTTCTTCAAAACTGGCAAGGAGGGGGCAGAGCTCTTCACCTGCCTCCACCTCGGTGGCTCAACACCCGATTTCCGCACCGTTTGCTTGTCAGGCCATGTGTCACTTCGTACTGCGTAATGGCATTGAGCTGCTGCCACAATCGCTGGAGCATGTGGAGGGTGGAATTCCAGCGTGTTGCCACGGTAACAATGAGACGGATGACGGGGAGGCCGAGCTGACGCGGGCAACGCAGCCAGGCGGGACGAAGCAGGTGGCGAACGGCGGAAGTGCAAAACTTAGACTTCGAGCCTTCTCAAAAGGCATTTTCAGACCCGGGTAGCGTTTTAAAGAAATTTCTGGACGACAAGGTTCATGACATTGCTAGGCAAGGGATTGCTCCAGCTTACCGACTTAAGGGCGGCCACAGATTTCGCCGATTATCGCACACCACCTTGCCTGGCACAAGGTTCTTGGCACCCAGCCAGCGCTCGTCTCGTTGCGGAGAACCGTCCACAGCTCCTGACCTGTGTGTGGACGGTCTCCAAAACAGATTAATTTCAACACAGCCTGGTTTCTCTAGGCACGTGATGCCACCAGAGCTACCTTGGGGGAAAGAAAACCCCGCACCATCCCTGCGGTTTTGAAGAGCATGCTCCGAGCCTGAGAGCCACCGTCACCCCCAGAGACATCCACCCAGCTCACCCCGTGAGCTGTCACAGAGATATGCGGCCTTGGCCTGCTTTCTAGTCCATGAGTCGGTGGTCAGATGGACTTTTCCGGACACAGATGCAGACAACGCGCTTGAAATTTTAGATGACACGTGGCTGGCCAGGGCAGGGACGGCTTTTCTGGCAAAGAAATGCCTGCCGGCATCTGGTATTGGGGGCGGCGAAGGCCATGACTGGGGGAACCCATCTTTGTCCCCCAACAAAAAGGCAACATTTCCAAGGCCAAAAGCCTGGAATCCCGACTCAGGCTTTTGGCTTTGGTTTGGTTTTGGGGATTAAAGGGTTTTCTTCTGTCCAAACCTGAAACGGAAAGCTGGCTGCTAGATGGCCGCGACGGGTGAGGTCGCAAATGGGGGAAAGGGAAAGGGTAGGATGGGTTCTGGGGTGCTGGGGTATCGGGCGAGGGGGGGCTAAAGGGGAGGTATCCCTGATCATGACTCTGAGAGACGGGGGCCTGAGGAACCTTGTGGTGGGGAGGGGAGAGGCGGGACAGAGGGTGTGACAGTGGGGGGCCCGGCGTCGCCCGGTTTTTTTTTGGGCCCAAAATTTGCCCCATTTAAAACTCAGCTTTGCTTCATGTGATAACAGTTGGTGGTGGTTAACCACCTAAGGTTTTTTTGCCTCTTCTTATGCGTTTACGAAAAGGCGGCATATGACACGCTGGGTGAACAGAGGCTTTTCAAGAAGGCCCCAAACTTTAAGGCCTTACATTTTTGACGGGTAAGCGAGGAGCCGGGGGGTTTGCGCTGACCCAGGTGGGGGAATCATTCACGACTTCTGCGACCGCCCCTCCTTTTTGAGGCGGAACCCCTCTGACACTACCCATCCTCTTCCAACTCGTCCCATTGATAAACCCGTCGAAAGCAAATTCTGCTGAAAAGACCAGGGTTTTTTTCCGCAATTTCTTTCATCCATCATCAACACAGGTACTTTGTCGCCCTGACATTTTTAAACCAGGAGCTGGGGGGCTACAAGCAAGGGGACTGCAAGGCGTTGCCGACCGACCGGGATTTTTGCCGATTGCCCGGGTTTTCCTTCTCCCCCTCTAAAGGCATCATTGACTGGGCGTCAGAGCAAAAAAAATCTTTAATTTTTTTGGGCCTCTTGATCTCTTAACATCCCATTTGCCCCCAACCGCTTTTTGTAAAACAAAGGGGTCCTTCAGAAAATGGTTTAATCCACAGGGGTTGGGTCCCAAAAGTTGACATTTGGGCTGCTTCATTTTGGGACGGTTTCTGAATGATGCTGAAACGCCCCATTTGGGGTTGCCGTGACTGGGAAAACGAGGAGGTAAGACTGCTAAGGCGGGTTTTGCATTAACCACTGAAGGACAATTGGCGACGCGGGTTTCGTTACTGAGATTCACAGGGCCTGACCCAGCAAAGAAAAGGCCTAAACGTCCTGCAACTGACAACCCGCTGGCAGGGCGGTTGTCCCCAGCACGGGAAGGACACCTTCTCTCGTACCTCTACCTCCATTTTGCTACCCCCTCTGTGCCCCTTTTAAACCACCAAAATTTTTCCGCTCCATGTTCAGAAATATAAAAAATTTTAAAGGTATGGAAAAAGTTTTGGAAAGCTCTTTTTAAAAGAACCCCGGGAAAAACAAAAGCTATTCTCAAATCCCTCAAATCAAAAAAAAAAATTGCTTGGGTTCCCAAAATTTTCCCGCCCAAAACAATTTTATCAACAAAATTGACTGACCAAAATGAAAAAAAAACCTGTCTGAAATTTTAATGGGTATTAAAGGGAAATTTTTTGGCCCCCTTTTAGACCCACAAAATTGCTTTTTCACATTTAAGTTTCAAGGTGGCCTCAATGAACAAAGCTGTACTGCGCCAAAGGAAAAAAACGTATTTTTAATGTATTCGGGTAATAAAAAAGGGATTTTTTTGGGACCTTCAAACACCCGTGGGGACTACAAAATTTTTTAATTTTAATTTAACTGCAAATTTGATCTAACATCAAATCGGGGGCCCGCCAAAATGAAAAAACAAAGTATCTGAAATGTAATTTTGGAAAATAAAGGTATTTTTTTGGGACCTTTTGGGAAACACCGTGGGACAAAAAAAATTTCTGTTTAAAAATTTTACATTTTAATTTCAAAAGGGGGCCTCCCAATTTAACCCAAAACTGTAGTGCGCCAAAGTGGGAAAAAAAAAAGAATCGTAATGTATTCGGAAAAAAAAAGGTATTTTTTTGGGACCCATCAATTCACCCGTGGGCTACAAAATTTCTGTATTCAAATTTTAAAAAGCAAAAATAGATTTTAAAAAAAAAAAGCTTTCCCCGCGCCCAAAATTTAAAAAAACACGTATCTGAAATGTATTTTTGGGTAATAAAAGGTTTTTTTTGGGAGGGTTTCCCAAATTTACCTGTGGGGACTAAAAAAATTTTCTGTATTCACATTTAACTGCAAAGTGGCTTTTAAACAAAACTGGGTGGGGCCCAAAGGTTGGGAAAAAAAAAACTTTTCTGAAATGTATTCGGGGTAATAAAAATTTTTTTGGGACCTTTCAATTCCCTTGGGGACTACAAAAATTTTCTGTAAATTCCCCATTTAATGCAAGGGTTTCCCCCAATTAACAAAGCTGTATGCGGAAAAATGAAAAAACACGTAAACTTTAATGTATTTTGATAATAAAAGGTATTTTTGGGACCTATCAATTTACCCCGTGGGGGACTAAAAAAATTTCTGTTTTTAAATTTAAAAATGCAAAGTAGATCTATCAACAAAGCTGGCCTGCGCCTAAGTGAAAAAACACGTATCTGAAAGTATTTTGGGTAAAAAAGGTATTTTTTGGCACCTTTCAAATTTACCTGGGTGATTTCAAAATTGCGTATTCAATTTTAAATGCAAGGTTTCCTCAATGAACAAACTGTAGTCGCCCAAAAATGAAAAAAAACATCTGAAAAAGTATTCGGATAATAAAAAAGGTTTTTTTGGCACCTTTTAATTCACCTGTGGGGGACTACAAAATTGCTGTATTTACCCTTTTTAAATGCAAAGGGGGCCTCAATGAACAAAGCTGTAACTGCGCCCCAAAAAAAAAAACCGTACTGAAAGTATCGGATAATAAAAAGGGATTTTTTTGGGACCTTTCAATTCAAACCCGTGGTTACTACAAAAAGCTGTATTTTTTACATTTTTAAAAGCAAAGCAATCTATTTAACAAAGCTGGGCCCGCGCCAAATTTAAAAAACACGTAACGAAATGTATTTGGAATAATAAAGGTATTTTTGGGGACCCCTTTCCCAAATTTTTCCCGGGTGACTACAAAATTGCTTTTTTCACATTTTTAAATTCAAGGGGCCACAATGAACAAAGCTTTAGTGCCCAAAGGAAAAAAAAAACTAAACCCGAAATGTATTTGGAAATAAAAGTATTTTTTGGCACCTTTCAATTCACCTTTTGGGGACTACAAAATTGCTGTATTTACAATTTTAAGCAAGGTGCCTTTAAAGAAAAAAAGCTTTTCTGCCCAAAGTGAAAAAAAAACGTATCCCAAATGTATTCGGATAATTTAAAAGGGATTTTTGGCACCTACAAACCCGTGCTGACTACAAAATTTTCTGGGTTTTAATTTAACTGGGAAGGTGGGGTATATCAACAAAGCTGGAATGGCAAAATTGGGAAAAAAAACACCTATCTTAAATGTATACTGATAATAAAAGTGGTTTTTCACCTAACAAAGAATCTGCAGTTACTAGAAAAATTTTTATCCAAAAATAAATTTTAGGGTGCCCAATATCCAGGGAAAAATTTTTAATTTGAAAAATGTTAATAAAAAAGCAAATTTCAGTGGGAATGTCTACACAAAGTCTTTGGGGAACTATATCCAGTAAATTTTTTATAGAGCTTTCTGTGTTTGCCCGTGGGCCCCCCCCCCCCCCGCTCCCCCCCCCTGATTTTAAAAGCGGGTAGATTTCCCCCTTTAAAAATTTTCTACCCAACTACCTAAAATCTTTTCCAATCCGATCTAACAAAGTTTAAGGACACAGCTAAAATAGACTTTCTTCCCGTGAAGAAATAGAATAATTTCCCCTGAGCTGTTTGGACACAGGCCAAAACGCACGCCTACTGCTATTAGACGGGGGGAAGACACTGATTTTTAACAGAAGGGCCCGTTCTTTGGGAAAACGAGGGCCCAAGTGGGTTTTTTTCCCGCTAAAACGCAACCAACACATCCCAGTCAAAACGTCGCACACACCTCTCACCCTGCTCTATTATGTAAGCTGATTTGCGGGCCACCAAAATGACAGGAACGCCGAAAAGGGCGCGATATTCATAGATGATGCCAACAGAATTTTAACCTAAATTATCGTATGGTCTAAAAATTTCGATCAACATAAAAACTGTGCCGATTTCAACTTTGTCGATAATAATCACTCAACTAGTTGTTACTTGTTTTACTTGTATTGTTCAGTAAATCACATCTCCACTGTGTCCTATATGCCTTCACTGTTATTTTAAGTCTATTTGCGTTAGACATACCAAATACTGGTTATTTAGGGGTGGTGTATATATACCCTGAGTGTTGATCTGACGAGATCCATATTGTTCTCTGGTTAATTGATAATAGTGTTAAGTGAAATGTGGAGAATAAGGTTTCTTTTTTGGAAAGAAACACAGATCTCACGTGAAGAGACGAATGTGTTATCAGGGCCGTTCCTAGGGGCGGGCGGGGCATGCGATCGGCCGGGGTGCCGAGGGTCCGCTCACCCATGAGGGGCGCCGCCTGCCTCGCCCACCGGGGATCGCCCCTGACTCTGCGTGACTGTTTTTAAAACAGTCGCGCAGAGCCAGCAGCTGCTCCTGCAGGGAGGAGATGGGACGGATCATTCCCATCCTGCCTCCTCCCCTGTATGTATCAGCGCTCACTGAGCGCTGATACATACACAGCGTCGCAGGGGGCGCATGGCTTTCACGGCGCCCCCTGCGAAGCTCGATCTCCGCGGCGGCAGTAGCAACTCTGCCGCCGAGGAGATATCTGGGAGCGGCGTGCAGCGTTTAAACACGTGGTGACATCACGCTCCTTACACCGCTCAGCAGCTCCCGGAGCTGGACGTGCGGACCGTGGTTAGGTGAGTAAATTTTTGTTATTTTATAATTAGCTACAGGGGGGATCTACTGGCTACAATGGGGGCATCACTGGCTACAGTGGCATCACTGGCTACAATGAGGGCATCACTGGCTACTGGGGGCATCACTCGCTACAAGGGGCATCACTGGCTACAATGGGGGGCATCCCCTGGCTAAAAGGGGACATCACTGGCTCAATGGGGGAAATCACTGGCTACAATGGGGGGCATCACTGGTTTACAGGGGCATCACTGGCTACAGGGGGGCATATTACTGGCTACAATGGGGGGCATCACTGGCTACAGGGGGCATCACTGGCTACAATGGGGGCATCACTGGCTACAATGGGGGGCATCACGGGCTACAGGGGCATCACTGGCTACAGGGGGCATAACAGGCTAAAAAGGGGCATAACTGGCTACAGGGGGCACTGGCTGCAGGGGCATCACTGCTACAATGGGGAACACTGGCTACAGGGGGCATCACTGGCTATAATGGGGGTATCACTGGCTACAGGGGGCATCACTGCTACAATGGGGGCATGTACTGGCTATAGGGGGGCATCACGGGCTAGGGGGGGCATCACTGGCTACAAGGTGGCATCACTGGCTACAATGGGGGCATCACTGGCTACAGAAGGGAAACACTGGCTACAATAGGGCATAACTGCTACAATGGGGGCATCACTTGGCTACAATGGGGGCATCACGACTACAATGTGGGCATCACTGGCTACAAGGGGGCATCACTGCTACAAGGGGGGCAAAAACTGGCTACAGAAGGGCATCACTGGCTAAAAATGGGGCATAACTGGCTACAAGGGGCACCACTGGCTACAATGGGGGCATCACTGGCTACAATGGGGGCATCATTGGCTACAGAGGGGCATAACTGGCTACAAGGGGGCATCACTGGCTACAATCGGGGCATCACTGGCTCCCAGGGGGGCATCACTGGCTACAATGGGGGCATCACTGGCTACAGAAGGGCATCACTGGCTACAATAGGGGCATAACTGGCTACAATGGGGGCATCACTGGCTACAATGGGGGCATCACTGACTACAATGGGGGCATCACTGACTACAATTGGGGCATCACTGGCTACAATGGGGGCATAACTGGCTACAGAAGGGCATCACTGGCTACAAGGGGGGCATAACTGGCTACAGGGGGGCACCACTGGCTACAATGAGGGCATCACTGGCTACAATGGGGGCATCATTGGCTACAGAGGGGCATAACTGGCTACAGGGGGCACCATTTGGCTACAATGGGGGAAATCACTGGCTACAGGGGGCATCACGGGCTACAATGGGGGTATCACTGGCTACAGGGGCATCACTGGCTACAATGGGGGCATCACTGGCTACAGGGGGCATCAATGGCTACAGAGGGGGCATCAATGGCTACAATTGGGGCATGTACGGCTAAAAGGGGGCATCACTGGCTACAATGGGGGCATCACTGGCTACAGGGGGCATCACTGGCTACAATGGGGGCATCACTAGCTAATGTACTGGCTACAGGGGGCATGTACTGGCTACAATGGAGGCATCACTGGCTAATGGGGGCATCACTGACTACAATGGGGCATCACTGGCTACAATAGGGGGCATCACTGGCTACAGAGGGCATCACTGGCTACAGGGGGCCATCACTGGCTACAATGGGGCATCACTGGCTACAGGGCGCATCACTGGCTACAAGGGGGGCATCACTGGCTACAGGGGGGCATGTACTGGCTACAGGGGGGCATCACGGGCTACGGGGGGCATGTACTGGCTGCAGGGGGCATCACTGGCTACAATGGGGGCATAACTGGCTACAGAGGGTCATCACTGGCTACAGGGGGCATCTACTGGCTACAGGGGGCATCACTGGCTACAAGGGGGCATCACCTGGCCACAGGTCAAAAACTGGCTACAGGGGGCATCACCTGGCTATGGAGGCATCACTGGCTACGGGGGCATCATTGCTACAGGGGGCAACCACGTGGCTACAGGGGGCATTTTAAACATGGCTACCATATGAGGTTCTATAGATGGGACTTTTGAAATAGAAAATAGGAATTGGTAGAGAAGTGCTGATAAATTGAGGAGTCTAAGATTTGTTTTGTAAATTTTACAGTGAAGAATCGGGCATAGTCGTCATGGCATCTGGGACAGATGGAAAAGAAGAAGGAGAGAAAGAGAACAACTCTTCAGAGACGTCTTCTGTTAGTCACTAGATATAACTTTACTGTAATCATTTATATGCCTGTGTACAGCGGATATCCACCACTGTATGGTCACTGTATGACGGGAATATTGGTTGTAGTATAATGGTTTATACTCAGTAATGGTCAGTTTGTATTATCCAGTCACTATATGGTGGTGATATGTGGTCATGGTGTGGTTTTTTATTATCCGGTCACTATATGGGGGTGATAGTGGTCATGGGGTGGGGGTATTATTCAGTCACTGTGTGCTGGTGATATGTGGGCTGAGTGGTCTTGGATTCTGGTTTCGTGCAGCAGTGTTATTTGGAACGTATGACTATTTTTGGAATTTTTTTATGTAGCAGATTGTGGTAAAGCTTTTGTATATTTTGGTTTATGGTGATGCAATGTGGCGCCATATGTTACGGGGGAGGGACGACATTTCTTCACCTCACCCTGAGTGAAATTTAGCCTAGGAACTGCCCTGTGTGTTATGTACTCCATAGGAAGTCCAATGGTTGAGATGTTGCAGTTACATGGTAGAACTGTGTATCATATGTGGAACAAGTGGAGATATAATTTACCAGATTTGTTACAAAGTGTTTATCATCATTGCAGGTCTGACGAAGAACAAGAGATGTATTGTAAATTGCATCTATAGTCTCTCCTATGAAGGCTAGACACATAAGTTTCACACATTAATAGACACAGCAGACTGTAAAGGATTGTGAAATCATGGTAACCTGTATGGCCCAACGCCAATGTAATCAGTGCAGTGCTATCAGCTCATTGAAGTAGCTGCAGCTAGAGAAGAAACAGTAAATTATTTCCTTAGACCACAAACCCATTGTGAGTAGTGTCCAAGAAGTTACTACCACCTCGCTCACTCATACATTTGTACATTTTCAGACAACCCATCCCTCACACAAGCATCATCATGGGACGTACCATTTTTCCTCTTCTTCTCTATTGTTCCCCTCTCCCTCTATTCCTCACAACACATCCTCTCTACTCCACCTGCCTATTCCCAAGGAGTCACTTTTTCTATAGGTTCCCATTAAGCTAGTGTTCATCCTTCAAACATTCTAGAGGGAGGGAGGACCAGGAGAGAGAGGAAGACCCATGGGTCAGTACACGTTAACCCTTTACAAACTATAGGGGCCCTAATGGTGAAACATGGGAAGTAGGTAAGCCCTATTATTGCCGCTTGTATTTTTGTGTATTATGACCTGAGGAAGTGAGCCTGTTTAGCTCGTGAAACACATAGGGCGACATGTATGAATCTCGCCACGTCAGGGCGCACCTTTCCGCCAGTTTTTCGGGGCGCGCTCATACATACTATGTAAAGTCCGCTGCACCTCACCAGTGTGTGGGGCGCAGTGCGGGGACATGGGCACAGTGCGGCGCTGCACCTAAGATTCGCCATCCGAGGAGGTGCGATCATACATGCGGGGAAAAGTCTGCCGCGCCTCGCCAGTGTGTGGGGCGCAGTGCGGGATTTAGGCGCAGAAGGGACTGCGCCTTACATGTATTCCGATTCGAGACAGGCTGGAAATGAGCGAGAAATTATTAAAGATGTCCGTGCGGAGTATGAATCAAAAAAATCGCCTTTATAAAGGCGTAAAACATTATCAGAAAAAGAGCTCAAACCTACTAAAAAAAATACATAAATAAAATCACTGTCCAAAAATCCAGAACGGCGCAACATCGGGGAAATTTTAAATTGCCGGGGAAAATTTCGTTTAAATTACATTCTGTAAAAACTATTTTGATTGGTCGGCAGAAAAACCCCCCAATAGAATTTGGGAGCACAGTGAACCATTAAAAATATGGGAAGTTTGGACAAATCCCCCAAATCAAAGGCGGGACAGTTCAAAAACAGTAAAAAAAAGAAAGGCTGTTGGTTTAATAGTGGGGGCTTGGCTATCCCCGCCTATAGAGCACGAGTACTTCTCCCATTGTAGTCTATGGAGAGTTTGCGGCAATGAAATCTCGGCGCTTTTTTTCTGTTTTTGAACTGTCCCGCCTTTTTGTTTTGATTTGGGTTTAAAATTTTCTCCGTAGGTATAATGGGGCCCCGTTGTTTCCCCATTCTGATTGGCCCAGGGTAAGCTAGCCCCGCTTTGCTCAGCCCAAACAGCTCCCTTTTTTGTATTTTTTACTGTATTTTGGGAAATGTCCCCCCCCTTTTTATTTCATGGTCCAAAAGTTTCCTTTGGTTTTAAAAAGGTTCCTGTGGGTCCCATTCTGATTGGGGGTTTTTGCCCCACCAAAGAGAATTGCTTTCAAATTTGAATTACTGTGTTTTTCCCCCGGGAAAATTTTCCCAAAAAAAACCAATTCCCTTTTTTTTTGCGCCCTTCTAGATTTTTGGGGAAAATGGGTTTTATTTATGTATTTTTTTATTTTTAAGGGGGGGGTTTTTTAGCTCTTTTTTTGATTTATGTTTTCCCCCTTTTTAAAGGGTTTTTTTTTTTTGGGAAACATTTTCTCCATGCCCCACGGAGGGTGAGCGGGCCGGGGATTTTCCTTTTTTTGATCTTTTTGCTTCCTCTCATGTTCCCTTTCGCTTACTTCACCCCCGCCCCCGGGGGCAATTTTGACCCGAACAACACCCGGTCTTTTCCTGTCGGAAACTGCCGAGCGCTGAAAACGCCGCCCCTTTGCCGATCCCCGATCGTACAATTTTTCGGAAGTATTCGAGCCCGCCCCGGTTTCCCCACAGAAAGCCCCACGCGCCCCCCGGGCCGCCCCCCTTTTTGCGGGGTGCAAACTGAAAAATGGGCCCAACGCTGGGCCTTTAAATTGCATCCCTGGTACGCAGCGGATTCGGGCCGGGGGGGGGGGGGCAGGTTACCCCAAAAAACAGGGGGAAAAGCCCCCTTCAAAAAATGTCCCATAGTCTTATATGTATTTTTAATTTAAAGGGGGTGGGCCCAAATTTTATGGTGGTTTTAAAGCCCCAAATGTTTTAATTTTGTTCCCCCGCGCTAATATGTTTTTCGAAAGATTTTTATTTACTATCCCTGGATTTGTCTGTGTGGGGGGAAACCACAAAGGATTGAAGAGTCTCCTTGGTGTGTTTGGGGGTGAACCCCAAGGGGTTTTATATGTGCCCCGGAGGGGTTTACACCCTATTTGTTTCAAAATTTCATAGGGGGGGCAGCTCCACCACTATTTTTTTTTAAAACTATTGTTTGTTTTTTTAACCCCCATGAGTGTGCTTTTGTTTCCCATTTTTGGGGTTTTTTATAAAATAGTGGAGAAATTAAAAAAAAAAACCCCCGAGAAAACCCGGGAGGTGCTTAGTTTCCCTTTTTACACACCACAAAATGGAAAATGACATCTTACAAATTTAACATTGTGTTTTCACACCTGGGTGAGATAAATTACTCCCCAAAAACATGGTTATTTAACAAAACTCACCCAAAGGGGTTTTAAAGGTTATTTCCCAATATTCAATGAAAACCCTATTAAAAAAATTTCTACAATAAGGCTTTTTTTAAAAAACTGAGGAAATTTGGGAAGTTATTAATGAACCAAAAAAGGGGCACAAATGGTCGGTAAATGGTATAAGAAATATTAAAAAAATATTGTTTTATTAACAAAACCCCTTTGTGTCTTCTTGGGCTTAAAATTTTGTTCAAAGGGTTTAAAAAAAAACTTTGGAATACTACTAACCACACAACTTCCCCAATTTGGAAAATTTGGGAAATATGACTTTAAAATCCTTGTGTCTCTTTATGCTTTTTAATGGTTTAAACTTGAAAAAAAACCCGGAAAAAAGAGCAAAAAGGGGTGGTGGTGGGTTTAAAAGTTTTAAAATAAAAAATTTTAAAGATTTTGGGAGCTACTAAAAACATTAATAGGAAAAACCCGTTGGGCCCCAAAGGGTTTTTCCTTCCCTTTAGGGGAAAAGGGGGGCACACTTTCCCGATTTTATCAATGTTCTTTTCTTTGTTTCTTCCTTTTTTTTGAAAAATGTTAAAATATGTTTCTTTACAGGAAAAGTAGTCACATGTGAGGTGGATGGCCCGGGAAAATGGATTTTTGGGGAGACAAATTTTGGGGGCAGAAAATGTATCTTAATAATGAATTTATTTTCTTTTTAGCTTCCCAAAAAAAAGTGACCGCCATAGGAGGAAAGTGGGAAAAAAAATCCCCCAAATCCCCTTTTCCCCGTGTCCCCTGCTGGGCCCTTTGTTTTCCATAGACCCCCCAATATTTGACAATTTTTTTATCAAAGTAGCATTGCCCCGTAACCTGTTTTTGTTTGTTTAAAAAGGGACCCCCTACCGGGACCTCAAAGGCATCTATTTTGCAAGTACCCCCAGAAACACAGAAGACATTGTTTTACCCGCCTGTATGCTGGTTCAAATCAATGACCAAAAAAGTGTGCCCGTAAAAAAAAACTGACCCCTTTGGTTTCAAAATCCAAATTTTTTAAGTCCCAGAACATTGTGGAATTTTAACCTTATGAGGTGGGAAAAAGAGCCCTATTCAGCCCGTGCAAACCCGGGGCTCAAAAAACCCCATAGTGTATTGCCACAAAAAGGCCCAGTAAAACCCCCTTTAAGCCCCCAAAACGAAATAGGGTTGCATCCACTATAGTTTCCCCGATTTTAAAAAGATTTCTTTAAAATTTCTTAAAGTTTCAGGGCAGGCCCTCAGTAAAAACTCTGATAGGATCATGGGTTAAACCCGGGGATGTGATGATACCCAAAAGCCCCCCAAGGGGCACACAAACTGTTGCTGAATTCGTACAGTAACGGAAAATAAAAAATTTAAAAGGGTAGGTTATAGTCATGTAAGGGTGGGACTTAAAAATTGGGGAAAATTAACCCCCCAACGGTCCAGACCCCCAAATTTCCCGGGAAAAAAAAATAAAATGAGTTTTTAGAAATTTTTGGGATAATGTAGAAAGGGGTCCCCCCCAACGTTCATTTAAAAAATTTCATATTTTAGGGGTTAAAAATAGTGATGAGGATCTGTGGAAAAATATCTTATCAATTTGATTGTCGTTTTAGTAATTAAACATGGGCAATATCCAATAGGGGGGTTTTGATAACAAGGTTTTGCCCCAAAGACCATTAAAGTTTTGGGGAGGAAAAACATTTTTCATTCTTTTAACACCGAAACAGGGGTTTGGGGAAGCTGGAATTAAAAATCCACAAAAGTTGGAATGGTACATGCTACATCTTTGGCAACTTTAATTAGGCAACAAGAGTCACAGAAAAAAAGTCAGACTTTTCCCACTATCCCTGTCCTGTACCACAGCATGACTCTTAAACCTGCTTTGACCCACAAATTAAAAAGTGCCAGAAGGCGTATGATTTAAACCCATCATTTTACTTGAACTGGACATTGAATATCCCTTGTCCTGGAACGCTGCATGAGCCCCAAACCTGCATTTACCCGCAGATTTAAAAAGTGCCCGGAAAAAAGGAGGTCTTTCAACCACCATTTTTTGTTGAATGGACATTGAATTAAACCCGTCCTGTACCGCAGCATGACCCTTAAATTTTGTTGGGCCCACAGATTAAAAAGTGCCGGAATAAAGAGTCTTTGAACACCATTTTAGTTGAACTGGACATTGACTATACCTGTCCTGTACCGCGCATGACCTTAATCTGTTGACCCCAGACTAAAAAGTGTTGGAAAAAAGGGAAAGTCTTTGAACCCCCATTTTAGTTGAATGGACATTCTATCCCTGTCTGGCCCACAGCATGCGGTTGCATTAACATAAAAGAACAGTTGGCGAGCTGTTCGTTACTGGATTTACAGGGCACCGACCCAGCGATGCGGGCCCTACGGTCCGGGAAATGGACGATCCGCGGTTTTGGGTGTTGTCGCGCCGGGAAGGAGCCCCCTTTCTCTGTACCTCTACCTCCATGTCCAACCCCCCTTTTTGCTCGCTTACCACTGCATTTCGCCCCCTGTTCAAAAGGAAAAAAATTTAAAAAGGGTTTTGGGAAAGATTTTTTTGACGTCTTTATTTAAAAACGGAAAAACACAGCTATCTTAAATACCTCAAATTTTCCCAACAGCCAACTGGATTAAAAACAAAAATTGTTTTTGGAATCCCTGGAAATGCGGTTGGGGGAAAGAACCTTTAACCCAAAATCAACAGTGTTTTCCTTCTTCCAGGGATTTACAATTGCCAGTAGGCTGGGAAATTGATATTTTTCAAAAAAAACATTACAAGTTGCATCTCCCGCCAAACTGAGATTCACCGAGTGCAATAAAAATTTTAAAAGTTACACGGATGAAAATTGTGTTTTTTCAGCAATGACAAACGAGAACAGTTCTAGAATTTGGTGTAAAACGTGGCTTTTTGAAAAAAAAACTGGGGGCCCATGCAATACAGTTTTAAAAGTTATAGGTAAAAAAAAGGGTTTTTGCACCAATAAAATACACCAACAGTTTTTTAAAAAATTTCTGTATTAAAAATTAAGTACAATTAGCTCTTTGAGGAAAAGGGGCCGCACCAGTAAAATTAAGTTTTAAAGTTTAAGATAAAAAAAGGAGCTTTTTTGCCCCAAAAGAAATACCCAAAACAGTTACTCAAAATTTTGATCCAAATTTAAGTACAAGGTGGCTCTTTTAAAAAAAAAACTGAGCCGCCCCAGTGCAATACAGCTATTTAAAAGTTATTGGTTTAAAAAGGGGGGTTTTTGCACAATGAAATACACCAACAGTTACTAAAAAATTTCGTATTAAAATTTTAAGTAAAAAGGGGGCTTTTGAAAAAAAGGGGCCCGACAATGTAAAAATACAATTTTTAAAAGTTACAGGATGAGAAAATTGCGTTTTTTGCAGCAATGACCATGAGAACAGTTACTGAAAATTTTGAATCAAAATTGGCTACAACGTGGCTATCTGAAAAAATGGAACGCACAAAAAAGTACAATTTCACTCTGTGCGGGTGTGCTGGCCAAAAATGGTAAAAAATGACTTTTAAGCGGTTCAAGCAGAGTCTGGGCTGAAAAATATGTACCCTCCTTTCCAAAGCCTGTTGTCCATTTTTCCCCGCCCCCCCCCCCCCCCCCCCCCCCCCCCCTCCCCCCGGGGTTGGACAGCGTAGATGCTTTTTAATAGTCTTGTCTATTAAATAAGAATGAAATTTTCTAATTACCTATATTCTAATGTTCAAGCTAAAGCATGTTGTCTGTATGAATAAAAAACAAGAATGTGTCTCTGAGCTGAGTGTATTTGGGGCACGCAGCAGACGTTTGCTCTAAAGGGGACACTGAAAGACTGATGCTGAACAGGAAAGGCGGTCTCTGCCAAAAAAGAGGTCTGTGTTTTTCAGCCCCTGAGATCCATACACCACAAAAATGGTGAGTTGTACTCCCCCTCAACCCCCCTTTTCGTCGAGTGATTGGTGGGCCCCAAATGACTGGAAACGCTGAAAAATTTCGCGTAGTAATAGATTATCTGTAAGATTGTCACTAAAAAAAAATTGCGTGAACGGAAATTTCCGATCAGCCTAAAAATCATGCCGATTTCAACTTTGTCGATTATAATTGCTCATCCCTACTTAACACACACTGACGGCACTTTTGAGGACCAAGCATTCTCTGCTCTAGGCTTACTTGAGTACAATAAACCATTTTCATTTTTTATCATGAAGTCCAATAACATGTACAAGCTCTGCTGACATAAATTCATGTTGACAAATAATTTACTATAGTGCCCAACTAGACCTCGTTGTCAGAGGTATGCATGCCTGCCTCAGAGCAGTGGACACATCTGCATATGCTGTCGAAAAGTCAGTTGACTTAGTCTTAATGCACAGTTTGGATTTCTGGGTACCCCTTTCTGTATATGCCCTTTTGAAACATGTCACTCATGCCAGACTCACTAGGTGGGAGTTGATTC
Organism: Phyllomedusa bahiana; assembly: GCA_025379985.1. Classification (NCBI taxonomy): domain Eukaryota; kingdom Metazoa; phylum Chordata; class Amphibia; order Anura; family Hylidae; genus Phyllomedusa; species Phyllomedusa bahiana. The sequence goes on from JAODAL010015033.1 coordinate 83,223, forward strand.
TCCCTTTGCCCGTAATCCGTAATTCAGTTCAAACTGAACCCCGCAACCCCCCCTGTCCCCTGTGGATCGAAAAGGAAGGAATTTCCCGGGAGTTTAAAAGTAGATAAAACCATGAGTCTTGAAATGCCCGACATTTCCTACCCCGATGATTTTAGGGGAACCACTTGAACACCAGATTAGTTCTGTTGTAGATGGGAAACTGCAAAAGCCAGTTTCCTTGGTTTGACAGTCGAAGATACACCCCCATCTACAAGGGGTTCCTTTATTCTTCAACTCACAGAAAAAGAGATAATAATAGGAAAATTGAAAAAAGTTCACAGATCAAAGAAAAATTTTAAAAAATAATCTTTAAAAGATTGCATTAAAATAATTATCCTTATATATAAAAAATGGCCCCACACATATAGCCACTATACAAAATTTTGCAACTGTATATGTATAAAGTACCGGTGTATATCGAAATAAATACAAAAGCAAGTGGACAATGTTTAGTAATACAGCAAAAAAGCATTGTACCAAATATCATTAGCAGGGGAAGTGCCCTATAAGGGGAGGAAAAAAAGTGGTAAAAATGTGGTAAAAAAAACTCAGGGTTTCTGAAGCCCTTTACAGTGACCCCGTTGCCCCTTGGACGTATATATTAATAAAAAAAGCACTACGTAATATCTATCCTACCCCAGATGAGCACTCGCCCAAAAAAGGGTGCCCCCCACCCTATTAACCAAATAAACTACTCACCCAACCCAATCCCACTTTATCACAATGAACAGGAGAAAAATCCTTGCACATGCTCAATAGAAAAAACAAGCGCCAAACACCCGTTCCGCGCGGCCCCCCTTTTCCGAAAAACGGAAGTGACAAACGGAGGTGACAAACCGGAAGTGACAAACGAAAGTAATTCATTCAGCCGTGCGCCCCAAATAGGAACTAGAGGCGAAACGAGTGCAACGCGCACGCCCGGTCCCCCCCGGGGCCCAAAGAAAACCAAGTGCACACCCCCCCATAGAAAAGGGCGATTCGGGGCCCCAAATACAGAAAATAGTTGGACACAAGCATTGGTGACCCAAGTAACAGGGGGGCTTATCATCAAGACCAATATCGAGTAAAAAGGGTTATTTTTAAGCAATCCAAGGGTATTAAACTACAAATATTTAAAGGCAAAAGAAAAATAAGTGTGGGCGTAAGACAAAAAAAATATTAAGTATATATACTCTGCAGTATTTAAATAAAGAGATATACCCCAAAACTGGGTTTATATTTCAAAATGATTACCCCATCAACGAACCAAGAAAAGACAAAAAAACAAAAACCCAAAAAAAAAAAAATGAAATTATGAAAAATATTTAAAAAACAGAAATTGCAGGGTTTTGTTTGACCATCGGGGTGTAGTATGTAATCTGAAAATCCACTCGGTTTCTTTTTTTTAAGCAGCTTGATCCCAAACACCCCTTGAGGTGATTTCCCCACGCTGTGTTGAGCGATTTTTGTCGACAAGTTTAAATCGGAAGGTTTTTTGGGGATCGAAATTTCCAGTCAGCGATAATTAGGTTAAAAAATTTTGCATCATCTTTAAAATCGCGCTTTTTCGGCGTTCCCGTAATTTTGGCGGCCCGCAAAAACGATTACGAATAGAGCGGGTGGATTGTGGCGAGTCATACTGGGATTGTATGGTTGGATTGGGGGGGAAAAATACTGACCCCGTTTTAATAGAACAGCGTTTCCCGTTTTAGCCTCAGGTTTCACTTTTCTGGGATGGACCCGCGTTTGCCCGTGGCCAAAAAGCTCAGCGAAATTAGTCTATTTTTGCACAAGAAACCTTACTATTAGCTGTGCCTTCCAATTTGTAGATTAGGATTTGAATTTTTTTGTAGTTAGTAGAGTTTTTAAGCAAAACTACCCTGTAAATTTTACGGCGGTGGGAGCGGGGGGGGGGGGGGGGGCCCGCGGGCGAAAACAGGGAAGCTCTATCTTTTTAAAAAACATGGATAAAGTTCACCAAGACTTAGTGTAGAATTGTGTGGGAAAATTTTTTATTATTAACAGTTTGCTTTTAAAAATTTCCTGGTATTTGGGCAGCTGAATT
>JAODAL010015034.1:0-85303 GCA_025379985.1 Phyllomedusa bahiana
ACTTTTTATAATCACAGAGCTCACTTCTTTTCCCCCTATCATAAAACCCTATAATCACAGAGCTCACTTCTCTCCTCTTCATATAACCCTATATACACAACCAACTTCTCTCCCTATCATATAACCCATAATCACGAGCTCCCTTTTTCTCCCCTATAAATAAACACTATATACACAGAGCTCACTTCTGTCCTCTATCATATAACCCATATACACAGAGCTCAGCTTCTCTCCCTCTATCAAAAACCTATATATTACAGACTCATTTCTCTCCTCTATCATATAACCCTTTTAAAAATCACAGGCTCAACTTCCCCCTCTTCATAAAAACCCATATACATAGAGCTCAGCTTTCCCCTTTATCATATAACCCATATATCACAAGCTAGCTCCCTCCTCATCAAAAAAACCCTTAATATCACAGAGCCAGCTTCTCTCCTCTATCATATAACTCTATATATCACAGACTCACCCCCCTCAAAATTTTAACCCTTATATCCCAGAGCTCACCCTCTCCCCCCTCTATCATAAAACCCTATATACACAGAGCTCGCTCCTCTCCTCATCATATAACCATATATGCACAGACTCAGCTTCTCTCCCTATCAAAAACCCTATTTTCACAGAGCTCAGCTTCTCTCCCCTATCATATAACTCATAAAATCACAGAGCTCAGCTCCTCTCCTCTATCAATAACCCTATATACCCCAGAGCTCACCCTTCTCCCCTTCAATAACCCTATATATCACAGAGCTCAGCTTCTCTCCTCTATCAAAAACCCTATAATCACAGAGCTCAGCTCCTCCCCTTTAATCATATAACCCAATAACACAGAGCCACCCCTGTCATATAACCCTATATATCACAGAGCTTGTTTTTTTTGTGGGATAAGTTGTATTTTTTTGTGGCAACATCTTGGGTAAATATAATGTACTGAAAGCTGGTATTACTTTTTGAGTACTGGCTGTTACAGTGATACCAAAGTCATAATAAAAACTACAAATAATAAATAAAAAAGATTTTGGGGTCAAAATATTCTAACACCCATAGCTTTTTTTTGTTGATAAAGTGATATGAGGGCTTATTTTTTGTGTAAATAAGCTGTAATTTCATGGCTACCATTCTGAGGTTCAATACATGGCACTTTTTAAAGATCTTTGGAGGCGCACAGCGTATCATTGCTACTTTATGTGATGCTCCTTTTTAGGTGCATTGCAATGTGTCATGCCTGGTGCATAATGCACCTAGTTTTGGTATATTACAGTTCATTTATGTCGAGAATATGGTATCAAAGGTTTTTTTGCTGTAAAATACACCAAACCTATGGCACATTCATATTGGGACATGTTGCCCTAAGTTATTGTCTTTAATAATAATAATAATAATAATCTTTATTTCTATAGCGCCAACATATTCCGCAGCACTTTACAAATTCAAGGGTAAACATACAGTCATTACACATTAAAAGTACTTACAAATAGACCAAGGTTGAGGGCCCTCTGTGAGAGCTTTCAATCATTTGGTGTATGGGGGAAAAACGGGAAAAGTGCCAAGTTTACAAGGGCCGGCCCCTTTTCATAAAAAGGGGTGGTTTTCATAAAAATGGATGAACCTGCCCCCAACTGTACATCTATATACAGATAATGCCTTGATGCCCAATTTTTGGGAGTGAAAATTGTGTGATAGCATTTTGGGGATTTTGGGTGGGCCAGACCGAGAAGAGTTTTTTTCGGGGGCCCTCTTAAAACGTGAGGGTTGGGGAAAGGCCCTTTTTCGCCCAGGGTAGCAAAATTCCGAAAATTTTGGTGCCGAAACGTGTAAATCTTGTAGGGGGGAAAGGGGAGGTTCGGAGGGTTTTGAAAAATGTAGTCGGGATATCATCAGCAAGGGGAGAGAGGGTTTAGGGGGGTTAGACAGAACTAGGAAGGAGATGTAGGGGGGAAAGCGTTTGAGAGTTTTAAGGGGTGAAGTGCTAAATTTTAAAACGTATCCTTTTCGGGAAAGGGGCAACCATGCAGTAAACTGACACGGGGTTTAAGGCTTTCAGTAAAGCGGCGGGAGAAGAAAGACAACCTTTGGCTGCTGCATTCGGACAGTTTGGGAGGGGGGAAATTTTGGGCAGAGAGGGGAACGATAAGAAAGGATTTGCGGTAGTCAAGACGAAAAAAGAATAAAGCAGTAATGAGAGTTTGAGTCGTTTCCACATTGGGGAAATTTGGAGGTTTCCCTGGAAAATGTTCTTGGGGGGTGCGGGTTTCCCGGAGCGGAAAGGGGTTTTGGGAAATATAGGGGGTAAAGGGTAAAGATCAAATCAAAATATCCCCCCCAAAACAGCGGGCCTGCTGCCTAGGAGAAATGGGGGGTACCCCCAACGGGAAACCCAAAATAGCGGGGGGGGTTTGGTTAGTAAAAGGCGGAAAGACAAGAAGTTCACCCTTAGTGGGGTTTAGTTTCGGGATGGAGAGGGGACATAAATTTCAGAAAACAGCGCCAACAGCCCCACGGGTTTTTTGTAGCAAGGCTGGAGTGATGTCAGGGGAAAGGAGGTTTTAAAATTTGGGTGCCCATCAGCGTAGAGATGGAAACTGGAAGCCAATCTCCCTGAGGGTTTTGTTGCATTTAATCTTTTCCCGAGTATTGGGAAAACAGGTACCCCGGGCCCGGGCAAATATCCCCAGAAACCCCCCCATACGGGTTAAACAAGCCCCATACAAGAAAGTAGAGCCCCAAAGGGAAAAATTGAAAAACCCCCCCATAAAAGTAAATAGGGGACCCATACGGGTTGAATAGGGGGACATTTGGGTGACGAAGTGGACTCAGATGTCCATCTTCCACATAAGAGGACGCATTTGCTAAAAGGTATTTTAAAAAGTTGGGGGCTATGTTTAGTTTTCAAAATTAGAGCCCAAATTTTTTTTATTGTATATTTTGTTACTGTTTTATGCAAAATTTATCCAACATAATCCCTCATTGCACTGAGTGGTCATACAAGATGTATTAGACTCAATGCTATGAGTTCATTATATATGAATAAGCTCAGGACTGGGACAAGGTATTCTGTTGTACTAGTCAAATAGGGCATACAGTGCCTCCCCAAATTAAAATTCAGCCACTCCTTGCGCCCCCTTATCTGCCTGGGATGAAGTGGTGCCCTAGGAGGTCGCCTACCTTTCGTCCCGGCCCTTATAAAAACCAAGTAGGTTTTGTAAGATCACACAACCCCAAGGGTTTTTTGGGTGCAGAAAAATTTGGTTGCGTGTGGCCTTGGTTTAACCTGGGCTGTCGGGACGTGGGGCCCCCAAAATTAAGATAAAAGGGGAATTTTTGGGTCAAATGAATTTACCTGTGACAATCCCAGATGCACAGAAGCAGTTTCGGAAATGTACATTATCTTTCCATCCTATGCCACCACAAAAACAAATCCGTCCAACGTCTGTAAAACACAAAAGAAGAGTATAAGTAAAAACTTTGGATGTTCATTAGACCCAAGGCCACAGGCGGGTTCTGGGGGGAAAGGGAGCCCCCAACCCGGGGGTTTTTTTTGGCTCGCCCCAAAACCCCTTTAAAGAAATTTCATAAGCTGTCTTGATAAGGACCTGTTACCACTTTTTTCCTTATGAAATGAACATAAAATGGGGTTGAGGTCCTCTTGATGATGTGGGGGTTACCTATAATCCATTGCAATGAAATATTTTCCTGCATTGGTTTGTACCAGAGACTAAGGGCAACATGTCCGAAAAGTGGCGTATCTATGCCAGTTTTAGGCTCATTAAATCAGTGTAAAGTCCCATACATTTCCCAAAAATTGGGGGGTCAGGGATACCTTTCTAGAAATTCTTTAAAACGCCTAAAATGGGGACATCGTAACAAAAAAGGGCGCATTGGGATCAAAAAAGGGGGGGATTGGGAAACAAAACAGGGGCATTGCATCAAAAAGGGCTCATTGATCAAAAAGGGGGCATTTTAAACAAAAAAGGGGGCAAAATTTTTTCCCAAAAAAGGGGGCCCTTGCAACAAAAAAAGGGGGCATTGTAAACGAAAAAAGGGGGCAAATTTTATCAAAAAAGGGCGCAATTCATCAAAAAAGGGGGCCCTTGCATCAAAAAAGGTCTCATTGCATCAAAAAAGGGCGCATTGTATAAAAAAAAGGGGGCATTGCATCAAAAAAAAAAGGGGGCATTGCTCGAAAAAGGGGGCATTTTATCAAAAAAGGGCCATTTATCGAAAAAAAAGGGTGCATTGTACAAAAAAGGGTGCATTGTTAAAAAAAAAACAAAAAAGGGCTCCCTTGCATCAAAAAAGGGGGGATCGTATCAAAAAAGGGGGGATCCCTATCAAAAAAAGGGGGCCTTTTTATCAAGAAAGGGGGGGACTGCCCTCAAAAAAGAGGGGAAATTTTAAAAAAAAGGACATTTTTATCAAAAAAGGGGGTAATTTTCTTTAACACCGGCACATAGTATATCATTTGGGAGTACATGGAAAAAAGGGCATCGAGGCTTATTGCCCCCAGGGGGGGCTTAAAATTTGTTTAAGGGGGGCTCAATAGACGCATTTTTGCGAAGGGGGCGCAAAATTTCACCATATTTTGGCGCAAATTTGAAAGTGTCGTTCCCCCCGGGGTATAATGCGCCAAATTTTGGTTTTTACACAGTCCATTTTCAACCCAAAATTAAAAGGTGGAAAAAAATGGGTTTGCCCCAAAATAGACCAAAAAAAATGGCGTTGGCGTGTTGTGGGAATGCCCGCCCCCAAAAAAACCACATTTAGAAACAAAAAAAAAGCCAACAGGCCCCCGAAAGATACTCATAAGGGGCCATAGAGTCAGGTCAAAAGACAACATATTACAATGCAACAGCATATATTTTTGAAGTTTTCTGATGTAGCAATATAGACAAAGGGTTAATCCTTTAGGGCTAGACCAAACCCCGCAACAGTGGGAAACCCAAAAAAAGAGACACAGTTTACGTGACATGCAAAGTAGGTCAATTTAAAATAATCATTTTTTTGTACATAAAGGGTTTTAAACAGTGTTAGAACTTCAACTGAAATCTTGGTAGACAAGCCAAAAAAAGAAAAATTGGTCAGCACATCTAAAACAATTTCAAAGAAAATTAGTGTAGGTGTAACCTGGCATGGCGGCATACAATGCAAACACAACACTATAAACAAACCAACCCCTTTCAAACCCCCAAAAAAAATCAATGAAAAAACATAACCATTTCTTTAAAATGCATTTCGCTACTTTAGGGTACATAAAATTTGAGGGTTTTTTAGCACCCATTTTTTATCAAAAACCCGTGAGGGCCCATCCACCCCCAAGGTTACCCCCAAAGCAAAATTGGGAACCTACTTTAACATTTTACATCATTTAAAGGGGACATTTTATTTTTGGCACCCAGGTTGGCTATTTTTTTAAACGCCCCACTTGTAATCATAGAATGCGCCTGAATCAAAGAACCGTTCTACTGCAGGTCATAGATTTAGCACTTTCAAACTTTCCGCTCGACCCAAAAAAATTGAGAAAGGGGTACTAAAATTTTTAACATTTTTTTCAATAAAAATTAAAAAATCTCTATTGACAAATAAGACCCCAAAAAACATAATCAAAAGGGAAAACAAAAAACGGGGGCATATGGTATTGGGCAATAACACTGTCCCAATTTCAATCCTAAATCTACCCTAGATCCCTACCCAGCAAAAATTTGGGGCACCCGCTCCAAAAAAGACGACCCCCCATGCAGGGAAACCAGCCCAACTATGCAAAAAACCCCCCTTTTTTACCCATACTGGGGAATACAATACAAAAATCTCAGTTAAAAAAATTGTCCCCAAAATGTTTTCCCACCCTTTAATTTTTGGGGTCATCAGGGGGCTAAAATACCATTTAAAATGAATAAAGCCTTTGTTTTCTGTTATACAGGGCCCGAAAAACAAGCCCTCTAGGAGCTGTTTTTTAAGTGTAAAGGGGTTTTTTAACTGATTTTTTTTTTTCAGCCATTTTCATGCTTTTAAAAACTTTTTTAGCTACAAGCGACACTTCTGGCTCGGGAAACCACTTTTTTAAAATGCTCTACCTGTTCTAGCAGTAATCACCTGGATTTTTCGGGAAATAAAGCTATAAAATGTGCAGCTTTGTACGGTTTTTAGTGCCAATAAAAAGCTCCCACACGCCCCCCCCATTCAGGGGCATTACAAAAATCGCGGGGGCTCTAAAAGAGCCTGAAATTGGAAGCACCGATTAAAAATCTAGCGAACATGGGTTTGCCGTCCATACATTCCAAAAGTGGGGTTTTTCTCAGACCTCCATGTTTTCAGGGAGAGAAAAGCACAAACTACATTCTGAAATTAAAAAACGGGCCCGTTTTTTTATTTGGGGTAGTGCACGACCATAATACAGGCTATCCACTCTCCCATACAAACAATCCAAATATCAAAAATAGTTCAGCATGTCCAAAACTATTTTTTTAAGAAATTTGGGCGACATCTATGAATTCGCATGCAGTATTTTTTTGGTGTATATAGTGCAAAACAAATGCTGGCACACTGTTCATTAGATGGCACGACACATTTTAATGCACCTTCCTGGTGGGAAATACAATCCCTTGAGAATTATATACAACAGAAAATCATACCGAGGGGATTAAGAATAAATTTAATTCCATCTGAGAGACTAAAATCAGAGGTAGTCTTGGCTAGGTGGGAAAAGGAGGCGACAGAGTCTTCAATACGGTTTATGCAAATATTATTAGATGAGGAGAAATCTCATTTTGAAAAACTTAAAGAGCAACTTCAGAGTCACACAGATTTGACTCTTAAATTTAAGAGTGAACCGGAGTTTGAAACTAGAGAAACTGAACTCCAAAATAAAGTATATAGACATCAAAATTTTGTTAAAGAGAGGAAACATAACTTGTTTCTGCGAGACTTGGCAGATTTAAAAGAGGGGAGAGTATACTCCTTTTTTAAACCCCAAAAATAACAGCAAAAGGTACAAAGGAGAAACTGACATTTCCTCCTCTGAGGATGAATTTTCTGAAAGAGAGCAAAGTCATCTGACAAGAGGGGTAGGAAATAGGGTAGGAGTGTCAGGGAGAAGAGGTAGAGGGAGAAGAGGATGGGCATCCCGAAGAGGACAAAGGATGGGCCCTGTAGGAGATGGGAATTTATCGTCCTCTGTATCCTCTGGCTCTACCAATGTACCTTTTTTAGAACGCCAGACACCGGACTACACTCTGAGAAGCAAGGAAGTGAATACAAGTTAACAACAAATGATCTACAGATTATTAATTTGTCTAAACGTACCCTTACAGAAACAGAAAATAGGATATTGAGTAAGGACCTCTCACTAACACCTATAGAGATTTTGAATGGGTGAAGGATAGCAATCTCTTTGTCCGCAGAGTAAAATGGGCCAAAATATTCCATAAAAAAGACATCAGGGAATGTGCTTATTTGGGAATTGAGCCGGGAGACTTAGAAGGGATGAGGACCCTGTGCAGTTTATTGTCTGAAGAAGAAAGAGAGGTAGGAGAAGGACTTTTTAAAATTTTAGGCAATAAAAGTAAGAATATGCCACCATTACAACCATACTCATGTATTGATGCATTCCTGGATGTGGTTACGAATGAATTAAGAAATCTTAATATTAAAGGAAAAGGATAAAAAAATCTATCCAAACATGAATGGCAATCATTAATGTCCCTTGAGAAGGATGAATCAATTGTAATAAATCCCGCTGACAAGGGGGGCAACATCGTAATCATGGATGTTGACCAATATCAGTCCATGTGTCTAAAATTGCTGCAAGACAGAGATTGTTATCAGATTCTTAAAAAAGACCCTACACCACGGTTGTTGGCTGAGTTAAAAGGGATTCTGGACCAAGCCATATCAGACCACCTCATTAATAAAAGAGAATATGAGTTTCTCCTTCCAAAATTCCCTAGGCGAGCAATCTTTTATGGGTTGCCAAAAATCCACAAAGGGATCTCCCCATTGAAAGGTAAACCAATAGTCTCTGGCATAGACAGCCTGTCTATATATGTGGATAAAATACTATGAGTTTTTGTAAGTGCTTTACCATCATATGTCAGAGACACATCGGATCTATTGTTAAAACTGGAGGGGGTGACCATTGACCAGGATGTCCTCTTATGCAGTATCGATGTAGAAGCACTGTACTCATCCATTCCCCATGAGAAAGGACTAGGGGCAGTAAGTTATTTTCTGGAAACAAGAGGTATCCAATATGGTAAACATAATCAATTCATATTGGAACTCTTAAGGTTCTCCCTTGAAAATAATATTTTGGTTTTTGATGGCAAGACCTACCACCAGCTCAGGGGCACAGCAATGGGGAGCCCAAGTGCCCCACATATGCAAATGGGCTGGTGGGAGGATGTTTTGTTTTTTATGATGAACTACAGACTTTTACTGATAAAATATTAGTGTTGATACGATACATAGACGACATCCTGGTGCTATGGAAGGGGGATGGTAAATCGTTTGAGGAATTCGTAAAGAGGCTACATCAGAATGAGGTGGGTCTGAAATTCACTTTTGAATGGAAAAAATTTACGCTTCCATTCTTGGACTTGTTGATGTCAAAAAATCCAGATTGCTCTCTAATTACAAAGGTTTTTAGAAAAAGTACTTCCACAAATAGTCTTCTGAGATGGAATAGTTGACACCCAAGATCCCTAATTAAAGGAATACCAAGTGGACAATATCTCCGTCTGCGACGGAATCGTTCTGAGCTACAGACATTTAAGACTCAGGCTAAGGATTTTAGGGATAGGTTTCGTGTAAGGGGATATCCGAATCCTCCCCTAAAAGAGGCGTATGTAAAATCTCTAAGAGAGGAAAGAGTGGGTCTCCTAGTTCCCAGAAATGAGCGAGATACTCCCGGAAGGGAGGATAGGGCCGACTTGAGGATTATTGGGGAGTATAATGAGAATGCATATCAAATTCGAAAAATTATCCACAAATATTGGAAACTTTTGTTGCAAGATCATGATCTTAATGATATACTCCCGAGTGTCCCACAGATTACGTATCGGAAGGGTAAAAGTCTCCGTGATAGGTTAGTGAGGAGTCATTTCAGTCGACCAGCACCAAGAGAAACCTGGTTGAGATGACAGCCTAATGGGTGTTTCAAATGTGGCAACTGTAAATTTTGCCAATTTGTAATAAACTGTAAGGAGTTCATGGGAAATAAGATTGACCGCTCTTTCCTGATCCATCATTTTATCAATTGTCAATCAATGGGGGTGATTTATATGGCTACATGTCCCTGTCCATTGAAGTACATTGGTAAAACGAAACGCGAATTCCGTAGAATGATTGGAGATCACATTGGAGATATAAGGAGAAAGGTGGACACACCCATCGCAAGACATATACATGAGAAACATGGAGGAAAGGCAGAGTGTATACAATTCAGGGGTATAAATTTGGTAAGACCCCCAGGGAGAGGGGGAGATTGGGACAAAATGATCTTACAATGAGAGAGTCAATGGATCTATAGATTGGACACTGTTCAACCCATATGGGTTGAATGAACAATGTTCTTTTGCATGCTTCCTGTAGGATTTTATTCGATATTCTATGCCAAACTCAGTCAGATAAAACATGAGAAATTCCCTAGTCTATATATGACTATAAAAAGGCCAATATGTCACAATTGAAATCACGAAACGCACTTTAGAAAATCTGGGAGGGACGGAGTTATCTGCACGTTTATTATTAGTTTAACATAGTATTTATGGTGACAACGAGAGGAGAATGACCGAAAATAAATAATGTATATTGATACCTTTACTATAGCATATTTACCATTATTGGAATGTTTAGTATTTTGTCAGAGATAGAAATTATCTAGATTACATGGTAAATAAATTAGGGTATTTTGAGTACTTAACAATGAATCAAGGTATCTCGTTTTTGATATAGAACAACAGAGATAAAAAGTATTTAGAATGTACCCTGAATGTTGTGAAATATATGTAGTGTGTTCCCAATACATTTGTGGTTATATATGTGAGAGCGAAACAGAATGTGTTTTGGTGTATAATCGTTGATGGGATATAAGAACACCCCATATATAGATGAGATGGTGTCTAAACAGTAACAACACTGAAACATCGTTGAATGACACTGTTTGCATAGCCTCTGAGAGGTGAGTTTGTGTGGCGCCGTGCTGAGTAGTCCGCGCAAGCGCGGTGGCTCATGAAGGAATAGCGGCGCAATTTTTGATTATCCGCGCATGCGCATTGCGGTGTTCTGTATGCCGAGCATCGTGGAGATCCTCGTGTAGCTGCGGACACTGGCGGTGAGTGTGACTGAATGTCACTGATTCTAGCGTGCGGATACTTCAGCCCTTTTGATAAGAAGCCTAGTGCTGGTCATGTAGTGATGGGCTACTCACTGTATGGTGGGAACAAAAAAAAGGGGGAGGGGTTTATGGAGATAAATATATCCCTGCCCCTGGGAGAGAAAATGAGCTTGGGATAACATCACCCTATGAGACTGGGGTCGTACCGACTCCGATAGGAACACCTTACCTGTCACCTTCCAGTAGGTACATACTCCAATAGATATATTGGTGAGATATAGTTTATATGTTAGTAATGTGTTGTTTGTGGATTTTTCTACAGGGAGACCTTTCCTGGGTATATGTTCTGAAACCACTAGATGCTTTTGTTATGTAATTACTTTTTTTCTTGGAGATACGCTACAAGATAAAAGTTTTTTCTTGGACCCCACTGATGAGTCCGAATGAGGATGAAACGCGTTTGGGGATGGTAATAGTAATATAATTACACAAAGCATTTATTTTTTGTTATAGTATCTTTTGCATAGGTAGTAGCATACATGCTTATACCTGTGTATAGGTTTATATAGTATATGTGTACATTGGAATAATAGAATATACTACGCATATATCTATATTTGTGGAGGCAGGGATCTATATTATGTACATGTCTCTTTAAGGGACTATTCAGGAGATTATCAACAGTCTTGCGGGGTCGCCCTTTTCGAGGCGGGGTCTTGGCTAAGGACATTACTCCTAAGTGGTAGGAAGGTGACATTAATAGGGATAATAGTGTGCTTTAGGTATTGTATATTTTTGATTTTTTTTAGGAATAGTATTATTAAAAGTTAAGTTTTATTAGGAATTATTTTTGGTGGGATAGTAGCATTTGTTATAATTCCTCAAATATTGGGACATTTTTGTAGTAACACCTAGAATGTGCCAAAATTTGATGCAAAACTACCAAAGTTTTGCACATTACACTCTATGCCCATACAAAATTTGGCCCATTACACTTTTATTCATACTGTAGTATTATACACTCCTCTATATTTGGAACTGGTGTTTCGGCGCCAAGTTTCAAAATAATACTGCATGCAATTTCATAGATGTCGCCCTTAGTGTAGGTGCACACTGGCGTGGCAGCAAAGCAATGCAAAAACTACACAATAATCAGCAGCACTCTACAAACGCCAAAAACAGTCAAAGGGAATATAGGAACTTTTTGGAAATGCATTTCTGCTATTTTAGGATACATGAAAACTTGAGACTCTTAGGGGGATATGTATGAAAACTGTCTTGGTCTAAGACTTTCTTTGTTGCCCATAGCAACCAATCACAGCCCACAGCAACCAATCAGAGTGCCCATTTTATTTTTTCAGAGCACTATATGAAATGAAAGGGAAGGTCTGATTAGTTGCTCTGGGCTCTGATTGGTTGCTCTGAGCTCTGATTGGTTGCTATGGGCAACAAAGAAAGTCTTAGACCTAGACAGTTTTTAAACATGTGGCCCTTAGTGTACATTTTTGATCAAAACTGTAAAGGCCCATCGACCAGTGACAAGGAGATTTTAGCACAGATGGGAACCTACTCTAACATTTTACCTCACTTGGTGCCTGTTCTGACCTCCATGGTTTTTCTTCTCTTCTCTTCCTTCCACGGAGGCACCAAGCGAGGTCAAATGTCAGAGTAGGTTCCTACACACTGTTGTGTTTTCCTTATGTTCCTACAACACTATCCATTGCATTACTAAGAACTTAGGGCCACATGCATGAAAACTGATTAGGTCTAAAACTCACTTTTTTTGCCCATAGTAACCTATGGGCAAAAAGTGAGTTTTAGACCTAAACAGTTTTCATGCATGTGGCCCTTGGGCTTGTAGAACAAATTGGTTGCTCACTAGATCACTGGGAGCTATAATCTATGAATCCATGTCACCAGGGACTTTATACTATAAGTTCTTATTAATTAGAACATTAATGATAAGATAAGATTAGGTAAGCATGTTCTGGAACATGTACACAGCTTGGACATCTAGGATCTATTATTATTAATTTTAGAGCTCCATTCATTTCAGGGTGCTGTACAAGGAAAGGGATTCAAATACATGTTGGTTAGCACCCATGTTACCGTAATAGGGGCAGGTGCAAACTAGGACTTGGGCTGCTATGCTAATGAGAACCAAAAAGACAGAATATGGATCTGCAGCTCTACATAGTCTTTTGCCATATTTAATAAATCTCCCAAATTTGGGAAAATGCCCTCCACCATTAAGTGTTCCAGCACTAGACTGTCTAACAAGATTTTTTTCTTATCCCTCCTTTTGGGAATTAAAGACATCTCATAATATTATGTTGTATTCATTTTCCCATCCTTTTGCTATAGCAGACATATGGAGGTCATTACAGATTCATGTTTCTTGTTCTGTGATATTGTAAATACAAACCGACTTTAGAGAGTTCGTTTAATCTGTATACACGTTATACGCAAGCTATATTTCTTGAACAGACAAAACTTGTTATCCTGTAAATGAAGCAGAACTTCACTTGAGCAGCTGAATGTCAAGAATGGTAAAAAAAAAATCTCAGAGCAGAAAAGGTAAAACAAACTGGACTTACTACTCAATAATTTTTTTTAAAAAGTTCAGAATGCCGTAAATCCATAAAAGAAGTCATATTCACACTCACAATCCCCTGCTGATCCGATTCTGACACTTTCCATTCCCCTGCCGATCTCTCTACTTGGTCCCACTCAACAGAGACATATAAACCCTGTGGCAAATCACTGAAAAAGTCATACTCGCCTTCCAATCTCCCACCGATCCAGTGTTGACACCTTCCAATCTCCCACTCCCTGGTCCCTCCTGTTCCTGACATGTGACTTCTGTGGACACTGAAATACATCTGACTCGCCTTCACCAGTCTAGTTCTGACACTTCTTGGTTACCTGTTGGTCTCTGTACTTCTCAGTCCCTCTCAATATGGAAAGTAACCACTATAGCCAATCACTGAAAGAAATCAGACTCACCTTCACTAGTTTAGTTCTGACACCTACTGATTACTTGCTGGTCTCTGTACAACTCAGTCCCTCTCAATATGGAAAGTAACCACCATATCCAATCACTGAAAGCAGGCTCGGACTGGCCCACAGGGGAATAGGGGAAACCCCCAGTGGGCCCCTGAGCATGGCAGACCTGGAGTTGTTTCTTTAACTTCATACACATCCTCAGGAGGGGCAATACAGCAGAGAAAGAGAAGCAAAAAGCAAGAGGCAGAGTATAGGAGGGATGTACAGTCATTTACAGCAGCTATAGGGTGGGCACCTAAAATAAACTGCACCGGTGGGCCCAGAAACAGCTCAACTAGTGGGCCCCTAGAGCCAACTCCACATGTGGGCCCTAAGAACCCCAGTCCGACATTGACTGAAAGAAATCAGACTCACTTTCACTAGTTTAGTTCTGACACCTACTGATTACCTTGCTAGTCTCTGTATTTCTCAGTCCCTCTCAATACTGAAAGTAATCACTATAGCCAATCACTGAAAGTCATCAGACTCACCTTCACTAGTTTAGTCTGACACCTCCTGATTACCTGTCCCTCTGAATACAGAAAGTATTGAGTAAATCATACTCACCTTAACAAGTTCCCACTATTCCACTTCTGACACTTTCCGATCCTCCACTGGTCTCTATAATTCTGGATCCTTTTCGATACAACATGTGATCACTGTAGCTATTCACTGAAAATAAACATACTCACCTTTACAATCTGTCACTGGTTCAGTTCTGACACTTCCCCATTCCCCACTGTTCTCTGCACTTCCTATTCTCTCCCAACACAGACATGTTAGCTTGTGTTCCCAGAGCAAAGACCAAATACTGGTCAGATTTTTCGACTGGTATTTTGTCTTTTTTTTGCACGGCTTTTGTCCACAGTTTACGGATTCAAGCCGTCCCCCCATCACACCCACATGTTCATGTTCTACCCAAAAACCGGGTGGAAGAATGAACATGCTCTAAGTTTTTAGGAACACCAGCAGTGTCAAAAAACGTCTGCCGGAAAATCGTGTGAACTACTGCACACATTTTCTATTCAAATCAATGCAAAAGGTTGACAGTCAGTTTACAGGTTTTCAAAGCCTGACACATTCCGACCCCCTGACGTTCTCTGTACTTCCTGGGCCCTCTTAAACATAGAGGTGACTTCTGTAGCCAATCACTGGCTGTAGTCGGTCACCATTGCGACCAGTGATTGGCTGTGGTGTCACATGTCTGTGTGATGGGTGATCAGTCTGAGTGTTTATTACAATTTGTGAATGGACGGACAAACTCTTGAATGGCAGAATTTTCCAAACTATATATCATAGACAATCTAAAGGAGGCCTCAGGAGTGTCCCTCTATGGCAAATGAGGCCTTTTCTGTGGTGACTGTGCAGACCAAAGCTGTGTTGAACAGTTGCATCTGTAATCTACATAGCCAATAGAAAAAAGATATACAACTATAATTTTTGTACATACAAAGGCCTCATGCACAGTGTGTATTATGTGTCTGGGTTGTACACAGCTCTAATAGGGCACCCATTAGAAGTGTATGTGGTGTCTAGTGCACCTCAGTATGCCTCCTGCTACAGCATTATATAGAACATTATATAGTAATGTATGCTCAATGTATACCAGAGGCGAAGACACATAATATTATGTGAACAGTCCCGAGGGTATGACATGCAATTGTCTTATTTGAATAGGTGCCTGTTCGGTTCGACAGTGACTCAATTGTACATGTGAAAAAACCCAATCTTATCCTTAACACTTACTATATCCCTAACCAGAGGCGTAACTTCAAGCTCTTGGGCCCTGGTGCAAAAAATGAAATGGGGCCCCCAGTTATCATGCGCCATCTGCAATACTGGTGTTTTCTTATGTGGCAGAAGAGCTTTTGGGCCCCCTCAGGCTACGCCCCTGTCCCTAACTGTAATCCTCAGTTGGGGTTAGAGTCTTTTATGGGTTTTAGGGTTATCTTGCCTCTCTGTGGTACTCCCAGTCTGGTGGCTTTTCCTGGTGTGATATAACTTTGGTCCAATGTCACTCCCAACATAATTTGTGTGCTACCCAAGCACTGCTGGACTGGGTTTGTCATGGAACGGTAAGTTAACCCCTGAAAACCCTTAGGGTATGCCCCGCAATTACGCCGGGACTTCAGGAGCTCGGGACTTCGGGAGCTAATTATTGCAGTGAGAAAACCCCTTTAAGAATGGAGGCTATCATTGGGCACGACTTAGATCATAATTCATGCCCACTCACTCTAGCCCCAGGCACCTTAGCTCTCCCATGCTCCTTTAGGGTATGTTCACACGGTGTATTGCGGCGTATAAAGTACTCGCTACAGTACATCGTGTGTTTCGGGAGCTTGCGCTGATCAGCGTATTCCTGAGGCACAGGGGGGTGCGTCCGGGTGCCTGCCCCATAGGCATGCAGTACTCGAGCTGCGTAATCATCGTGAATAATTGACATGTCACTTATCTCCCCGCGCGTACAATACAATCTCATCGTATGAGAGCTATGGATTGCGGGGTGCATTTCACCGCGTATTAAGCGCAATACACGGTGAAATATGCCTGCAATTACACGAGAAAATAAGCATGTTTTTCCATGCTATACACTGCAGCCGCTCGCACATGTGCTACCAGACATCATATTAACCTAATCAACCCGAGCCAAAACTTTGCAAGTATATCTGAATTCACAACATTACCATTTGCAATCTCTCACTTGATAATTAAACCATGGAGAGTTATTATACCGGCTAATCTACATGTTTGATGAAAATACATCATCATAAATCAAGGAATTCAAGACAAGGCGTGCCATGGATTTACTTAAAGAGAACCTGTCACATAGTTTTTGCCCCCCTGGCTGAGGACAGAACAAGGTAGTGCCAGACCTGCTGTTTCCAGCGCTGTGTCCCTTATTCTGTAAGATGCTGTAGTTTTCGTGTATTTAATGCTCAAATCTTCAGTTTTCAGCCAGAAGAGTCATTCGAAGAGTCCTTCAGAGTGTCAGTTTTCTTCAAACCCGGCCAATCGGAGGCTAGCCCCGCCCACCTAACTGACAAACCTATTACTTTGAATAGGTAGAAACATGTGAATAACTGTCAGTGGGCAGAGCTAGCCTTTGGTGGGTGGAGCTAACACCTGCTCATGAATAAGATTTGAGGGGTAAATGCTCTAAAACTCCAGCATCTTACAGAATAAGGGACACAGCGCTGGGAACAGCAGGTCTGACACTAGCTTGTGCTGCCCTCAGCAAGGGGGGAATAACCTATGTGACAGGTTCCCTTTAAACCTTATACAGGAACAAAAATACTCCCACTGAGCACCACACAGACTCACTTAACCAAGGTCTATGGTACTGATATTATTTTCTTAATATCATAGCAAGATAAAATTTTCTGAACAGGGGTACAAACAGCAAAACAAACATTACATGGGTGTGAACCCATCCCTATACTATTTTCAACTTAAGAACAAGCCTACAGAAGCTGTCTGCCTGTACAGGGGACTGCCTGTACAAGTCGTCAAGTACCCTAGGGGAACTAAAATTAGAAGTAAAAAAAAAAAAAAAAAACTCCTCAAAGTTTAAAACACCCGCTCTTTCCCCATTTTACAAAGAAAAAAGAAACAATAAAAGAATTAGACATAATTGGTTTCACCGCGTCTGTAATCGTTCAATCTATTAAGATATAGCCTTGTATATTCCGTACATTGAATGCTATAAAAAAAATACCCAGTGCCAAAATGATGGGTTTTTTGGGTCCCTTTACCTCCACAAAATTGGAATAAAATGTGATCCAAAAGTAACAGATAGGTATCCAAAAATGATACCAATGAAAACCACACTTCAGTCCATAAAAACAAGCCCTCATTTTATTATTATAATTTATTTTAAAGCCCCATTGATTGCAGGGCGCTGTACATTCGAGGGGTGTTACATACATAACATGTGTCAAAGTACAGTGGCAACAGTAAGTGACTAACAACTGGTACAGAGGGAGAGAGGACCCTGCCCACAAAGGCTTACAATCTACAAGGAAGGGGGAAAGAGACAGGAGGTGAGGGGCAGACATGTTTGTGGAGGGTGTAGGGGCAGTGGAGTTATTGAAGGTTATAGGCTCCTGAAAAAATGGGTTTTCAGGTTGATTTTCAGGCTAGTGACAGTGAAGGAGAGTCTGGTCTATTGAGGCAGTGAGTTCCAGAGTGTGGGGGAAGCACAAGAGAAGTCTTGGAAATGGTTGTGTGAGGAACTGATAAGAGGAGAGCAGAGAAGAAGGTCCTGTGAGGAGCGGAGGTTGCATGAGGGGAGATACTTGGAGATTAAGGTAGAGATGTGTGGGGGTAGAGGTACATATAGGTCCATAGACAGAAAATTAAAAAAACATATTGATCTTAGAAAATGCGCTGCAAAGAAAATGAAAAAATAATAATAAAAAAATGGAATTGTACTGACCCGCGAAATAAAGATAAAGTGTCATTTATACCGCACCTCTGAAAAATATGGCCCAATTGTGGTTTTTTTTCCCATTTTACCTAGATGGAGCAGGCACCCCTGAAGGCGCCGTGCATCAGGTTAGGACCAGGGATTTAAATTTTCCCAGGGGAGAGGAGGAGCATTTGCCCTATTTGCCTAGGGTGTCAGAATGACTTGTCCCAGTCCTTCCCTGACCAGGAATTAACATTAGCATCAATTTTTTTTTTTTTTTTGGGGGGGGGGGCAATTTTTGCCAAAATTTGATCCATGCCGACCCCAATGAAATGAGGTCAAATTTGACATCAACCTGAATCTTAAGCGCAACCACACATGCAAACAATTCTACTGCCAAAAACTTTCATGTGTTCATTTTCGTTGTGGTAAAGCTGGGATGGTTCTATCAATCACTGGGGGTCGCCACTCCATATTGCTAGGGTTCATTAACTTTTATAGTTTTAATCATAACTATTTTCCCTCTCCTCCGAGAAGTATACAGAGATTTCCATTCTGATGAAGCAGTAAAATCAGAGCTGATGGAAAAAAAAAAAAAATCTCCAGAAAGCTGGTATACAGTGCGCCTTTATGAAAAACATATTGCACTGAGTGAGATTGTGCAGAGTTTGGGAGAGATTATTGCAGCCTGTTATATATTTTCCTCAGATAATAGTAACATTCTATACAAACCTACTGGGCTTTAGGCCACAAATGAAAAATTGCAGTGGATTAAACGCTTTTGCACAGAGCACACATACACTGTGCACAAACGTCACTGAAATCCCATAAATACTTAGTCTAGGGGAAATGTACTCTGCGTAGGATGTGGCATATGGTCACTGCAGCATTATGCTAACACTAGCGAAGGAGCAGCACATATGTAATACGCCCGGAGAACTGTTTACATGCAGCAATTATTGGTTACACTCGTAATGATAATTGCTCAACGTAAGGAATGCCTCCTGGATTGTGGAAATGCACACGGAAAAATAGATTTCCACAGCTGACCTAACCTGAGAGTGAAAAGCTTTTTACACAACATCCATAGTTGCCCATTAGGATGTCGGTCAAATTCCTAAAAGTTAATCTGTGCCCACTAAAGTGTGTTTCCACTATGATGACATATTGATAGGATTTGCCAACAAAGTCTTAAAGGTGCAGGTCCCATCCAGGGCTGGGACAAGGTATTCTGGTGCCCTAGGCAAATTAGGCATGTAGTGTCCCCACCCATCCCCTCCCAATGTAAAATTCAGCTCACTTCATACCTCTTTGCACCCCCGTCCTCAGGCTTGGACTGGCCCACAGGGGAATAGGGGAAACCCCCGGTGGGTCCCTGAGCATGGTAGAGTTGAAGTTGTTTTTTAACTACATATACATCCTCAGAAGAGGAAAAAAGCAGAGAAAGAGGTAAAAAGCAAGAGGCAGAGCATAGGAGGCATCTACAGCCATCTTCTGTAGCTGTAGGGTGGTCCTCTAAAATAAACTCCACTGGTGGGTCCAGAAATGGCTCAACTGGTGGGCCCCTAGAGTCATCTCCACCTGTGGGCCCTGGTCACCCCAGTCTGACACTGCCCGTCCTGCCTAGGATGAAGCGGAGCCCTAGGCGGTCGCCTACTTTCGCCTACCCGTCATCCCGGCCCTGGTCTCATCTCTGGGTCTCGCACCTATCTTGGGAACAACCCCTGAAAGTGACTCAGAAAGGAGAGCTGGTCGCGCTTGTGCACAACTCTCCATTCTGTTCTATAGGAGTTCCGAGTACAGCCAAACACGATGCTCACATGTACTCAGAACTCAGATAGAACAAAATGGAGAGTTATGTGCAAGCACAACCAGCTCAATGTTCTGAGCTGACGCTTTCGGGGGCCCGTTGCAAAGATAGATGTGGGTATTAGAAGTGGGACCCTGTTGGCACTTCTCAGGCTCTGGTGGCATATCCTATCAATATGCCATCAAAGTCTATTGGAGAACACCCTTTAAAAGGAATCTTTACACTGCCGAATTTTCAGGTGATGAACGACTACATGAACAAGCATTCATACCTTAAAACCTTTCACGCTGCCATTTACATGAGGATTTTTAGCACTGTATAATAATGGCTGTCAGATGAGTAACAGGAAATTGGGATACTGGATGATTACAGGGTCATGTACATAGGAAAAGTATAAAGGAGTGTCAACCTTTAGCTAAGTTAAAATAGAATTTTTATTGAATGATTACAAGAAAAAAAAAAAAAAAATAAATAAAAATTGCCTCCAACCAAAAAGAGGTCCTACAAACTCTCTCTAATCTAACCCTGCGTAGACTGGACTCAACTAGATGACTAGGGTCAAACTTTTAAGGGCGGCCACCCCGACTTAGTATGGCTTAGTTAGATTAGGAAGAGTCTGTAGGGCCTCATATTGGTTGGAAACAATTTTAAAATGTTTTCAAATTTCTTTTCAATTTTCTTTTATTCATTTAAAAGCTATATTTTAATATTGTAATTATTAGCTAAAGGTTGACACTTGTTTATGCTTTTGTAAGTGATTCTTTGTCACTTGGCATTGTATCTATGGTTTGATAAAGCCTGGTTATTAGCTATTGGTTTATGTTGGAAATATCCATCTACATATATTAGGAATGAACACTCCTACAAACACTTGCTCGGCCAATTATCAGTGCGTGTAAAAAGGCCTTATAAAGTTTTTACCACAAAGGCATTTCATGCTTGGTTTGTCCTGCTTCAGCTTTCAACGTTTTCAAAAGGGGGTGTGTATGATTTGTTTTGAACTGCATATCATGTGACCCAGCAGGCTTGACATCCCCATGCCTTTCCCCACAGTGTGCTCACTCTAGTCAAAAAAAGGTGTGTTTATGTAAAGGACTGTGAGTAGCTACAATGTAGCTGAGTGGTTAGCACTTCTGCTTTTCAGTATAGGAGGTTATAGATTTAGATACCTGCAGAAACAGCACATGGATTTTTTCTTTTTTTTCAATGCAGATACCTGATTGAGGTTTCTTTTTATTTATTTGCACTGTTTTACTAATTACTAAGGAGTACAGAGGACGGGAGTAGAATGACAGCACCTGGGATTGAACCATGGCCGGGATGACAGATAAGTTAAGCAACCGCCTAGGGAGCCATTTTATCCCAGGCAGAAAAGGGGGGCACCATGTGCCTTATTAGCCTAGGGCACCAGAATAGCTTGTCCCAATCCTGGGTTGAACACTCATTCAGCAGTGAGTGTGTATGATTACCAAGCAGAGAAGAGACTGACAGTAGCTGCCTGAGAGGAGAGGTGATGTCAGAGCATGTGCAGCCAGGACTGAGGAGCTCTCGTCACTGGTAATATCCCCTGGAGATGAGCTGTACACTATGGATCAGTAAGGGATCAGCTAAAACAAAAATGGTACAGAATTTTTAATAATGATGAATGATTTAATTTGCAAGCTTCCCATGTCAATTTTTATTTTGTGGTAAACCCCTTTAAGCCACAGATGCCCCATAGCATTGTGTTTGCAACAGATGCCCACATACCAGAATACCTGTACTTTTTTGTAACTGTTCAGGATTGCAAGTCCTATTTATTCATGAGGAGTAGCACTATTTCTGACCATTAAATAACTTATGGCATTTTTTACCTTTCCTCCCTCCCCACTAAAGTTACCATTTTCAATTTTCAGTTTTTCCTGAGCTGCTAGCTGGAAACTGCTATGATGTCTCCCAGATACTGCACATACACAGGAGATCCTGCTCCCCTGTATCTCTACAGGACACCCACAGGAGCAGCAGCAGGGAGGACATTATAGAGCAGTACTGAGCAGTGTAAACTGTGAATCCAGCACTGGGGTAGGATATAAGACTTACAAGAACTATCATCACTATCATCAGCATCTCTGTATGTTTCTCTTTCATTCTTTCTCACTCTGCAGCTTCCTCCTCCTCTCTCCATAGACTCTACGGGCAGCATGTAACCTGATACTTCAGTGAACAAGCCTGCTTTTAGAAGGGGTGTTAAGAAAATAAGAGGTAACTTATAAGTGAAATATACAGTGTAGTATACTTACCTTATGATACTTTATCCAATTTAATATACAATTGCTGGATTAAGTTTAGGTGTTTCTTATACCATATATAGTAAAGAAAGCATACATTGAATGAGGGATCGGATTGAGTGGGATCTTTTTCCCTCCACAACTCATGACGTAGCATATGATTGTTAATTACAGCTGACACCCGACTCCCAGCATCTGGGGCCAGAGATAACTCTGATTCTGGCTGTTTGACCACTTAGATTTTGTGGTAAACGTGAATGTATTCTATTGCGCCTCGCCCTAATCACCGCACCCCACCCCAAGACGTGATTGTGGGTGCCAACCAGGTGTCAGGTCAGAGGCCTAAAGAAGGCCTCCAAGCCTGCCATCTTGCAGCAATATTATTAGAATGCTGTCCTGCAATACTATTGTACTGCAGAATAGTCTGCAAGTGATCATGCCTCTTAGTAGTCAAGTACCCAAGGGAGACTAAAAGTACAATTTAAAAAAAATAATAATAATAATGTATAGATATATAAATATGATCAATATTAAAAGATCAAATAAAAAAAGTCCAATCTTTTCAAATATTCCATTTATTTCAAGTGGTAAACACTATAGAAAAAATCCCAATGCCAAAATTTTATTTTTTGGGGTTGCTTCGGCTTCCCAAAATTTTTTTTAAAAAGTAATGAAAATCACATTCCACATTCCAAAACTGTACACACAAAAAAAGCTGCAAGGCACATTTGAAAACTAAAACATGTTTTTACTGCATTATCTGTTGTAAAATATAATGAAAACTCTTAGGGTCATAGGATAAAGTTAATCTACTTCTCTTTTGCATTTTCTTTTCTCAGTATTTGCCTGCATTTTTTTAAATCTTCCAAATTGGATTAAACACCAGGGGCCTTATGTATGGAAACTGTCTAGCAGTAAGACTTTGTTGCAACTAATCAGAGCTCATAGCAACCAATCAGAGCCCATAGCAACCAATCAGAGCCCAATGCAACCAAAGTTCAGCTTTAATTTTTTCAGAGCAATATATGAAATGAAAGCTGAGCTCTGATTGGTTGCTATGAGCTTTGATTGGTTGTTATGAGCTCTAATTGGTTGCTATGTGCTCTTATTGGTTGCTATGAGCTCTGATTGCTAAGGGCAACAAAGACAGTCTAAGGCTATGTTCACACGGCTTAAATTGAGACATATTTCCGCCCGTATTTCGCTGTACTGCGCTAAATACGGGGCGAGATACGTCCCAATAATTATGGTAATCCACAGTTCTCATAGAGAAATATGGATTACATCTCTTCTCCCCGTTCGGACAATACGCCGCGGGGGGAGATAAGTGACATGTCAATTACTAGTGGCGAATACGCGCCGCTAGTAATGAATGTCTATGGGACCAGCGGGCTGCCTGCCCCCCCCGTGTCGCGGGGGTCGGTGCAAGCTCCCGTACGCCCCGCAAGTATGCTGCATTTATGCTGTGTGAACATAGCCTAAAAGTACCACTTTGTTTCTCTCTATTTCTATGCTGTATATTTTCTATAGAATAAGTTTGGATAACAACTTAGACCTTTTCCTATCTCTCGACCAAAGTGTCAGGATAGTTTTTGTCAAAAATGTCTATGTCTATGGGGCCGTCAGGCTGCCGGCCCCCACACCCCGCTGGAGTCGGCGCGAGCTTCCGAAGTCCCGGCGTAATTGCACGACGTATTTACGCCCCGCAATTATACCATGTGAACATAGATGTACTGCTAGACCATTTTTATACATGTGGCCCTAAATGTTTGGTATCACCAGAATCGTACTGACTTGCAGAATAAAGATAACATGTCACATATACTGTACAGTGAACAACCCTTCACGTCTCCCCCTCCAAAAAAAATAAAATGGCAAAATAGGCTTTTTCTTTTTTTCATTTACCACCACGCAAAGAATTTTTGGTGAGTTTACCAGTACTTGTCCTACAAAAAACAAGCTCGCACAAGGCTATGTGGATGAAAAAATTAAAAAGACATGGTTTTTGGAAGGCAGGGAGTTAAAAAAAACAGCACAATCTCAACAAAAATCCCTGCAGTGGGAAGGGGTTATTATATATTTTTCGTTTGTTTTTTAACTAGTGTAATAAAAATGAAGGGCAACATATATGAAACTTGGTGCATCAAGACCATTTTTCATATCTTTTTTTCAGTGTATAATGCGCCTGAATAGGTGTTGAAATGACGCCTAAAGTTTGAGGCGCCTAGTGTATATTTTTGGTGTGCCGCGGTACTTTGGCGCCTTAGTAATGCGGCAAACGTGTATAAATAATTGCCAGAATTCGATAACAGCTCCTAAAACAGTTAATTGAAAAAGGGATTTATGGTAGATGCTGTGTTGGTTTCATTCATTTATTTTATGTAATTTAAAAAAATTTTAGATTATATTCATTTAAAATATATTTTATAGGAGATCATTTTACATTTTTGGGAAATTATATAATTTTATATTCATTTTATATAATTTATTATTACATTTATATAATTTCATTTTATACAGCTCGATAATTAGCATAAATTACTTTTTATTATTTTACTGGGATAAGTTGAGAAATAAGGGACATTTTTAGCCCAAATGACAAATCTAGCTCCACTACGACAACTCCGGCTCAGCCAGACCAATTTATATAGGTCTGCCTGTTCGAGCAGTAATGTGCCTAATTTTGCCGTCCCACATCCAGAAATGTGTCTACTATAACGAATGTGGTGCGACGCCCCCCCCCAGAACACCCCCACATCTTTGGCACATGACAAAGTGCCCGAATGACGCCCCATACATAGGGAAAAAAGGCGGAACACTCACTGTTGGCACATTTTTTGCCAGGTCAGTGAAAATGACTCGTTCTTACATGTCACCTATAGTTTTTAATGACTACTTGCAGCATTCCGCTAATGGATGAGGACATTTTTTTGCTTTTGGCAAAGTGACATATTGGGCCTCATTTATCAAAACTATTGTCTAAGAGTAAGACGGTCTTTGTTGCCCATAGCAACCAATCAGAGCTCAGCTTTCTTTGTTTAAACTGCTCTGGAAAAATAAAAGCTGGCTTCTGATTGGCTGCTATGAGCTCTATTTGGTTGCTTTGGGCAACAAAGACAGTCTTACTGGTACGCGGTTTTGATAAATGAGGCCCATTACATATAGCTTTACCTAACCACTAGCTTGGGCCCTTTTGTTGATGGATAGGGGGAGAACGAGGCACTTTTCTACAATATGATATGTTGCAAAGTTTGTCTTATATTTTATTGATTAATGCAAAGTTTATTGAAAGCTTTTAGACTCTAAGGCAAATTCTATAACGGAATCCCCCACTTAAATCATCTCATTACTATTATGGGAGATTTGAGCCCCTATTTGAGAATGCCCAAATCCCACCCAGAAAACACCTATCCCCAACCAGGAACGCCCTCGCCCCTCCCACAATACTGTGCCAACAGATTTTTAGCGGCCCACAAAATGGACCGCAAACAGGCAGGGTTTCTGCAACTCTTGCCCAAAATGGACACTCTCATTGGTCTGGGGCATTCCCGGCCTGTTTAGGGTCATTCTCCTGGGCAGTCCAGGGGCATTTCCAGTTGGTCTGGGGGTTATTTCCGGTAAATGCAGGGATGTGCCAGTTGTGCAGGTCTGTCAAATATAGACTCAAGGACAGTATGTCAGACACAGGAGCCTCATTTAGTTGTTTTTTTTTTTTTTGTAATTTGCTGTCCTATTAGAAAATAAATACCTGTAGTAAATGAGATCCCAGTTCCTTAGCCACATTATCCAGTGGTCCTATTCTTGCTGGATGTCCCCAAGCATCTCCCAGTCCTAAAAAAACACAAAATAATAAGGAGGTTACGGTCTGGCATTGATATAAATTTCAGTGATTGTAATAATAGCAGACACAAGCCATAGATAAAATGTAAAACCCCTTTAAGAGTAAAATAAAAATTGGCCCTCTACAGCAAAAGAAGCCTGGAAACATTCTATATACTGTAAACTAGATTCACTGGCACAATTCACTTGTTATCATTTTTCTAGCGCATATCCGGCTTATGCCACTTTTCTGCCATAATTTGCTTGATATATGTGCCCTAATGTACTGAAAAAATACAGTGGGCCTCATTTGTGAAAACTGTCTAAGCGTAAGCATGCCCTTAGCAACGAATAAACGCTCAGCTTTCATTTTTCCAGAGCAGTAAAAAATTAAAGCTGAGCGCTAATTAGTTGCTATAAGTACCAAAGACAGTCTTATGTTTAAACAGTTTTCATAAATGAGGCCCTATAAATACCATAAAGCAAAGTTCGGACTGGCCCACAGAAAAGCAAGCGAAACCCCTGGTGGGACCTTGAGCATATTGGGCACCTGGACATGGCAGGCCTGGAGCTGTTTTTCAGGGAGAAATGTAGAGAAAAAGAGACAGAAAGTAAGAGTCATATGCAGTATGTACAGTAAAGTACAGTAGCCGTAGGGTGGGCCCCAATAATCAACTTCTCTGGTGGGCTCCAAGAATCAACTCTGTTGGTGAGCTCCAAGAATCAATTCCCGTGAGCCCCAAGAATCAACTCGACTGGTGGACCCCAAGAGTCAACTCCACTGGTGGACCCCAAGAGTCAACTCCACTGGTGGGCCCCGCAATCAACTCCACGGGCGGCCTCAGGAATTATCTCTACTGGTGGGTCCCTAGCAGTGTGGGATTTTAGGGGACCACCCTACAGCTACTGTAAATTACTGTACATGCCTCCTGTACTCTGCCACTTGCTTTTTGCCTGTCTTTCTCTGCTTTTCTACCTCTCCCAGGGATGCATACGTCATTAGAATCCAACTCCAGGTCCGCTATGCTCATAGTTCTACCTGGGGTTTCCACTACTTCCCTATGGGGCAGTCCGATCCTGGCCTCAAGAATCAACTCCACTGGTGGGCCCCTAGAATCAACTTCACTTGTGGAACCCAAGACTCAACTCCACTGGTGGACTCATAGAATCAACTCCACTGATGACCCTCAAGAACCAACTCCACTGGTGGGCCCCAAGAATCAACTTCAATGGTGGGCCTCAGGAATTAACTTCAATGGTGAACCCCAAGAATCAAGTCCACTGATGGGCCCAAGACCAATCCAATGGGGTCCAAGAATCAACTTAAATGGGGCCAAGCAGTAATCACTGCGATCCCCAGGCACTCCATTCCGACACTGCATGAAGCTGTAAGTATATATCACTGCCTGTGATGTTTGATATTACTGCTGGAAGGTGAAGAAGGAGAAGCATTAGGTCTGGTTCCCGTCCTTTTTTCATCTCAGTTTTCCTTTTCTGTCAAAGGAACAGAAAAACAAAAATACAGCATTGCTGTCTCCATTTTATGACAGGCACTAACTGCACCCAACAGAACAAATTGACTACAATGGGTTCATTTTATTTCCATCAAGGTGTCCATCATTTTTTATGTAATCTGACGGAACCTTGGACACAGATGTGAAACAGGCCTTAAAAAGGTTATCTTTAGAATAACCATTAATAGCACAGCACGGGGTCGTACTCCCAGCACCATTGCCAATCACCTGACTGAGGGGGCCACAGCATTTGTGGAAACAATGCATTCAATTCAGTGTTTACATGGCACCGTTTGTACCTAAAAACATGATGTAAGGTATTGCAGCGTTATCCCATTCAATTAATGAAGCTGTATAACCCCTCCAAGGCGTTTGAGTTGTTTCACGAAGACCGAGCAGATCCCTCTATCAGCCAAAACAGAGAGCTGCTCAAGCCATGCTTATATTCCAAGGCCGATCATCCATCCAATGGCCACCATGTAATACTACATTTTCATTGTAGCATCCATTGTGGTGGAAATTCCCGGCTGGTCCTGGCTTTCCCAGTTATTTGCAAGGAAAGTAGGATCTGGGGTGATCTGCTGATCAACCTAGCTTCCATATTTTAGAAAGTGTTGTCTCAGAGGTAATCACTTTAAAAATTTTCACACAAGATAAGTACAAATAGCTCTTAAAGTTAAGAATAAATACTTTAACATTGCTTGCGATTAATACTGATTTTAATTCTAGGGAACCATTTTTATTTTCAATCCAATCCAATTGCAGAGAAGCCACTGGTCTCAGTTACTGCATCTGAACTGTAGACATAAGAGTTACCCTGCCTGGAACAGGAGGAAAGCTTTGGCTGAGTTGGGGTACATGTGTGGCAGGAAGCATATGTGGCCATTACTAGCACTATATTAGATAATGGCTTGAACAGAGAAGAGGGTACCAAATATTAAAGGGGTTCTCTCACCACAGCTATTTGCTTTCAACATGTAAGAGAAGGTAAATGAAGACTATTACCAAATACATTGCTTTTCTGATTTTGTTTTGTTCAGAACATAAAGGAGATTTTATCTACCCAGTTAGTGTACCGACCACCTCTCTCTGCTCTTTCACCCCTCTCGTTGCTCCTAGCTGCCGTCTGGCTATGATCATCTGATCCCTAGCAAAGGCACTTGTGTATTTGAATTAATAACAAGCTTTTACCTTTAGAGCTCTGTAGGCTTGTGCACTAAAGATTATAAACCTCCAACAGTCATGTCTTTGCAACTGGAATAGCTAGCAATAGCATACATTGATGACATTGATGGCTGTGTGTTGGATTATTTTGAGGGCACACCAAATTTACACTGTTATACAAGCTGTACACTGACTACTTTACATTGTATCTAAGTGTCATATCTTCAGTTACTGCAGTAGAACCACCCACAGCCTGACCAGGAAGTGGGAGCCTGAAGCTGGCTGTGGTGCTGTGAAACTGCATGGTGAAAAAAAAACCTTACCGACACTAGATGGACTGGTACCTCCTAATTTCGGTAACTGACTTTGTAGTGGGATCGCGGAGCAATACCGCTACATAGTAGGTGGGTGCTGGCTGTTAACTACAGCTGACACCCGCCACTAACAGCAGAAAATGGAGCCAACTCCATTCCATGCTCTTTAACAACTTAGATGCCGCGGCACTGTTGCTCACGCCGATTGAGCCCCTGCAGCAAGATTGTGGGGTCCTGATCGGTTTACATGCGGCTAGAAGCCTTGTGAAGGTTTCCATCGCCACCATGTTTTCCATTTTACTACTTAGTAAGTAGTACAACCACCATCTTTGTACACCCTATTGCATTATTTATATAATGCAATAAGTTGTATTAATGATCACATAACAATTTTTTTTAAATATTAAGTTCGAATCACCAAAAAAAAAAAAAAAAGTTACACATAATTGCTGCGTCCGTGAACGGTGACCAGGTGTGTTACATTTGGTGTTATCACTCTCATACTCTTTCATACATCACTGGAAGTTAGGCATGGCGCCTCATGGCAAAGAACTGTCTGAAGATCTGAAAAAAAGTATTGTTGCTCTACATAAAGATGGCCTAGGCTATAAGAAGATTGCCAGCACCCTGACACTGAGCTGCAGCACGGAGGTCAAGACCATACAGTGGTTTAACAAGACAGGTTCTACTCAGGATAGGCCTCGCCATGGTCAATGTAAGAAGTTACGTGCACATACTCAGCATCATATCCAGAGATTGTCTTTTGAAATAGACGTACGAGTGCTGCCAGGATTGCTGCAGAGGTGAAAGGGGTGGGAGATCAGCCGGTCAGTGCTCAGACCACACGCCACACACTACATCAAATTGGTCTGCATGGCTGTCGTCCACGAAGAAAGCCTTTTCTAAAGATGATGCACAAGAAAGCCACCAAACCATTTTCTGAAGACAAGCAGACTAAGTACGTGAATTACTGGAACCATGTCCTGTGGTCTGATGAGATCAAGATAAACTTACTTAGCTCAGATGGCATAAGGCGTGTGTGGTGGCAACTATGTGAGGAGTACAAAGACAAGTGTGTTTTGCCTACAGTCAAGTATGGTGGTGGGCGTGTCATGGTTCGGGGCTGCATGAGTGCTGTTGTCTGCAGAGAGGTACAGTTCATTAAGGGAGTCATGACTGCCAACACATACTGTGACATACTGAAGCAGAACATGATCCCCTCCCTTCTGGGCTGCAGGGCAGTATCCAACATGATCACGACCCCAAACACACCTTCAACATGACCACTGCCTTGCTAAATAAAATGAGGGTAAAGGTACCAGACTGGCCAAGCATGTCTCCAGACCTAAACCCTATTGAGCATCTGTGGGGCATCCTCAAACAGAAGGTGGAGGAGCGCAAGATCTCTAACATCCTCCAGCTCCGTGATGTCGTCATGGAGGAGGGAAGAGGATTCCAGTGGCTGCAACCTGTGAAGCTCTAGTGACCTCCATGCCCAAGAGAGTTAAATTATGTTCCAGGACTGATCAATGCTCGTTCATCCGTTGGGGTATTTGTAAAAATAAAAGATAAGACTCATACTTACCTCTCAGACGCTCCCGTTCACTCCCGGCTGCTGGTGCATTCACAGCGTCACCTGCCCTCTGGCCTGCAAGTGGCTGGAGCTGTCACGTGAATGATGAATGTTCACTGCTTCAGCTCAGGATAAACACACCGGCAGCCGGGAGTGAACGGGAGCGTCCGAGAGTCTTATCCTCTATTTATACTCATACCCCAATGGATGAGCGAGCTTTGATCAGTCCCGGATCACCCCTTTAAGGCAGTGCTGAAAAATAATGGTGACCACACAAAATATTGAACACTTTGTGCACATCTTGTCCATTTATGCTTAGGGGTGTACTCACTTAGGGGTGCACTCACTTTTGTTGCCAGCGGTTTAAACATTGATGGCTGTATTTTGAGGGCACCAAACACACTGTTACACAAGTTGTACACTGATTACTTTACATTGTATCAAAGGGTCAGATCTGCAGTGTTGTATCATGAAAAGATGTAAAACAATCTTTACACAAATCATATAACCCTATATATCACAGAGCTCAGCTCCTCTCCCTCTATCACAAAACCCTATATATCACAGAACGCAGCTTCTCTCCTCTATCATATAACCCTATATATCACAGAGCTCAGCTTCTCTCCCTTGATCATATAACCCTATATATCACAGAGCTCAGCTCCTCTCCCTCTATCACAAAACCCTATATATCACAGAGCACAGCTTCTCTCCTCTATCATATAACCCTATATATCACAGAGCTCAGCTTCTCTCCCTATATCATATAACCCTATATATCACAGAGCTCAGCTCCTCTCCCTCTATCATAAAACCCTATATATCACAGAGCTCAGCTTCTCTCCTCTATCATATAACCCTATATATAACAGAGCTCAGCTTCTCTCCCTCTGTCATATAACCCTATATATCACAGAGCTCAGGTTCTCCCCTCTATCATATAACCCTATATATCACAGAGTTCATCTCCTCTATCATATAACCCTATGTATCACAGAGCTCAGCTTCGTTCCCCTCTCATATAACCCTATATATCACAGAGCTCAGCTTCTTTCCCCTATCATATAACCCTATATATCACAGAGCTCAGCTTCTCTCCTCTATCATATAACCCTATATATCACAGAGCTCAGCTTCTTTCCCCTATCATATAACCCTATATATCACAGAGCTCAGCTTCTCTCCTCTATCATATAACCCTATATATCAGAGCTCAGTTTCTCTTCTCTATCATATAACCCTATATATCACAGAGCTCAGCTCCTCTCCTCTATCATATAACCCTATATATCACAGAGTTCAGCTTCTCTCCCTCTATCATATAACCCTATATATCACAGAGCTCAGCTTCTCTCCTCTATCATATAACCCTATATATCACAGAGCTCAGCTTCTCTCCCTCTATCATATAACCCTATATATCACAGAGCTCAGCTCCTCTCCCTCTATCTATATAAACCCCTATACATATCACAGAGCTCAGCTTCTCTCCTCTATCATATAACCCTATATATCACAGAGTTCAGCTTCTCTCCACTATCATATAACCCTATATATCACAGAGATCAGCTTCCCTCTATCATATAACCCTATATATCACAGAGCTCAGTTTCTCTCCCTCTATTACATCCTGCTCTCAGATTGGGCAGTATAAACCTCATGGCAGGTTTCCTTTAACTTTTACTGGACTATTAACTAAAAAGCATTGCACAATGAAGTACAAAGGATGTAATTCGATATAAGAAATACCAAATAATAACACATTAAAAAGTGAAAATACTAAATGACATAGGGGAATGGAAGGGCAGATATATCCCTATTAAACCCATACACTATGCCCTTCCTAACAAAAAGCAGGGTGTTCGCCCCATCAAGGGCGGCCCCACACCTGAACCTATTCCCTGGTGATCCGTACAATTACCCTGCATTGCTCCCAACACAATATCATCCGGTGTGTTTAAGTATAAGGCACACAATCTGGTAGAATCAGGCAACCTAACTACAACAACAAAGCAACAGGGGTCACCAAAAAGTTAGCCTAGGTAAAGCAGATACATTTAAAGGGGCACGGAAGTCCAATAAAACATAATGGCTCGAGAAAGAAACAAACAGTTGTAGCCAACATCATAAGCTCACAAATCACATTCCCTATGGCTCTGACAGCAGGGCCATTTTTTCCATTGGGCACACTAGGCTGTTGCCCAGCGGCCCCACACACATAGGGGCCCTAGATTGTGAATGAATTCCTGGGTCGGGGCTGCTTATTTAGCTGTTTTTCTATTCTTAGGAGGTGCAAATAGTTTAAGGGGTTGTCTCATCTCACAGTTTCATAGTATGCATGAATGAAATAATGCTGCTTGGCTCTGTCACTTCCTGGTCAAGCTGTCTGTAATTAGCATATGAGCTCCCTGTATTCAGACTTCTCTGTTTATCAGTCTAGATTAGCTAAATTACCTTCTCTGAGGTCCAGAGAAGCTTCTGAGCTAATGTAAACAGTAGAGTAATTACTGTTTTTTGTCTGAAAGATCAGATAACACACAAGCTCTCACACTGCCAGCCAGGACCCCTGTGATGACTTCACTCCCTGCTATCAGATAGAACAAACAGCAGGGGGGAGAAGGAGTACACAGGTCGGTCACTTGGGGAAACAGACACAGCACAGAAGGTGATAAAATCAGTTGTAGCTCCTTAAAGGGAATGTGTCATCAACAATGACTTATTGTTTAACTCCCATTTTTATGTTAAACACATTTTTTAGGAATTTTTGGTTATTTTTATTTTTTATTTTCCAGATCACTTTCAGTATTTATTTTTTATTTTTTTTATTTCAAAAGTGCTTTATTGAAAAGATATGAACGGTACATACAGGTAATCAATAAAAGGATAATATATGTAAGGATGCAGAAATTTGTATGCACTAGTGAACAAACACAGTAGGCCTGGTGGGCCTGTAACAAGAGACAACATGTATAAACTTGTTGGAAATCAAAACAGCGAGCTGTAAATCTGTAATGCCTACAGTGCATGTTATAATGTCGCCTAATATATAGACCCTTTAACAGGAGCCTGAAAAACAGAAACAAAAACAGTAGTAAAATTATAGAATAGCCACAATAAAAGAAATCAGGGGAAGGGAGAAAAAAAAAAAAACACATAAGAAGGGGGTGAGAGGAGGATAGTAAGGGGGGGGGGGGGGGGGGATGAGGATGCGAACCATAGACCAGCCCGCCAGCCAACATGTCCCAGTGAGCCACAGCAGTGAGGGATGGAAATATTTCCCCAACGCGAGGGGTCGAGGCACAGAGAGGAACCGAGGGTCCCAATGGCTCCCTTAAATAAGGACAGGGATTCTAAGTGGTGAGAGACTTGTAAAGATGGGAGGACTGAAAAGAGCGCCAATAAAACCATGTTCTTTCCAGTCTAGCCATCTGGGCGGGAGTCTGGGCTAGTAATTCCTCCATATGAAAGATATGTGAGATTTCAGCAAACCACTCGTCAACAGTAGGAGGGTCCGGAGATTTCCAGCGGCGTGGTATCACCGCCTTTGCGGCCTGGAGCAAGTGACGGTGAAGAGACTTTTTATACACCGGGATCAGTAGGTCAAACATAAATAATAGTGCAGCTTCAGGAGATTTAGGAAGCGAAGCTTCCGTTATGTCCTGTATAACTTTGTACACTCCATCCCAGAAGGATTGTAGAGACGAACAGCTCCACCATATATGCAACATGGTGCCCCCTGCAGCGCCATAACGCCAGCAGAGGTCAGGCACCGATGGGTACCAACGATGCAGTGCATAAGGGACTCGATACCATCTGGAGACGATTTTAAAGCAGGTCTCTTGGGACTTAGAGGCAACAGCAGCCTTGTGTGTACTTTCAGTATTTTTTTAATAATTCCTAAGTCCTGCAGTTTTCACTTTGGCCACTAGGCCTAATAATTGTCTGACACTTCCTGTTCTGTGTAGAGAGCTTTTCAGCAGTGTCTGCTCATTATCAGCGCAAAGAGGGTCAAGCTGAAAGGAGACACCAATGTGTACAGACAACACAGAATCCACCAGTCACAAGAGGAGATGTCTCAGTGAAACCTCTCCTATACAAGTCTATGGGACAGAATGTGTCTTAAGAATCCTATGTGCATGAAGCTGCTGTAAAGCATCTCTCTGACTGCTGTCAAAGCAGTGCAAGAAAGAATGTCTTCCCCACAATCATGTATAGACGACCGAATAGAGAAATCTGCAATCAGGAAATAAAACCTACTGAGAGGAAAAGCATATGGATCAGGGGCTTGATTTAATAAGCAAAAAAAAAAATGGCGACAGATTCCCTTTAACAAATAAAGATGAACAACGCAATATTTTTGGAAAACGTCTTCATTTAGTGTTCCCTACATTTTGAAAGCTATTCTTTATAGTGAGACAACCCCTTTAAGAACTATGTTGGAGCAGGAAGCCATCGGCTCCCTGCCTTGTTAGTTAGTCTTTTAGGCTGCAGACTGCATACAAATCATCATAGGGAGGATCTGACATAGGTGGTGTGATGATATGGGTGTGCTTTGAGGCTGGTAAGAGGCATGGCCTCAGGTGTGATGTCATGTATTTCGGCAGGGCCCACTGCAATGCTATGCCCAGGGGCCCACAATGCTGTTAAGTCGGCTCTGTCTGACAGATCTAATTATTGACAGGCATGCCCGAAATGCGGACTAAGGAAGGCAGATCTGTACCACTGTATGTAGATGTGTCCTGAAATTATGGGGTTTTGGCAGCAGGTAAATCAATTTACAGTGGATACATGGAATTATTCCATCTCTTTCAATCCTCAAGGTCTATTGTTTTATTTAGCTACTAAGGAAACAACTAATAAGGAGACAGAGGGGACACTGATAACACGTAAAAGAGTTTATGTTACGTTGTTAGCGGCAAAGAAATGGATCTTAAGACATTGGACTGATAACTCAGCCCCTGATGTATCTGAGCTTCAGTAACGTCTGAAACAAGTGCTATATTTAGAAAAGCTGGAGGCGGAAAGAAATAAAGACAAAGATTCAAAAACTAACTCCTTAACGACCGCCCACCGTCTTTTGGCGTCGCTGCAGACATCGGAGTTTACAGCGCCCGGCGCCGCAGCAGCGCTGGTATCAGGGCTGTACTACACAGCCCTGATCCCAGTGTAGTTCCTGCAAGCTCCCCG
The DNA here is from genome assembly GCA_025379985.1 of Phyllomedusa bahiana. Taxonomy (NCBI): domain Eukaryota; kingdom Metazoa; phylum Chordata; class Amphibia; order Anura; family Hylidae; genus Phyllomedusa; species Phyllomedusa bahiana. Next base: position 35,435 of record JAODAL010015034.1, read on the forward strand.
GTGCGTAACCCTTTGATTGCCGCAGTTCGTCACCGCAGCGCAATCAAAGGGTTTCCCTGCTCTGTCGGGTGATCAGGACACCCGGTGACCCGACAGAGCCCAGGGAACGGCTGCACAGACAGACCTGGGGACCTAGAGTAGCCCCAGGGTTGTCTGTGTAACAAGACAGTGATCAGGGCAGACTCTGTGCTGTCCTGATCACTGCCTGTGTCAAACTGACACAGATTACAATGTATTAGCATATATGAATATGCTAATACATTACTAAGTGTAAAAAAAAAAAAAAAAAAAAGTAACAGTTCTCCCTTCCTGGGATTAAAAAAAAGGTAAAAACCATAAAAAGTCTAAAAAAAAAAAAGAATAAAAAATAAATAATAAAATAAAAATAAATATTTATTAATTGTGCATACATTACACACACAAAAAAGCATGCACATATTAGGTATCCACACGACTGTAATAACCTGTAGAATTAATTTAACAAGTTATTAAGTGTGAAATGTGAACGGTGTAAAAAAATGTAAACAGAATGTAAAAAAAAATCTGCAACTATTTATAAGTGAACTTAAACTATTCCCCCATAAAGTACAATTCGTCTCGAATAAAACGAGGCCTCATCCAACTGCATCATTGAAAAAATAAAAAAGTTACAACTGTTGAAAAGCAAGGAGGCAAAAACTTAAAAAAATGTTCTGGTCATTAAGTACTTTTCAGGTGTTCGGCTTAAAGGGGTTTTGCCACCATGTAATGTTGACGTGGGAACCTCCAAAATGGGTATTTAATCACTTTTCTAAATATATGTGATTACAAAAAGTGAAAACTCTGAGAGGTACAGCATTTCTCAATCCCCCTTTGTTACATTAAAGCTTTCCCTAGTCAGGAGCTGACAGTCCGCGCTTGCGTGAATCACTTCTTATCTGATGACAGGCAAAATGAATGAGCTTTTTAAGGCACCGGGTAGTCAGTGCACTCTGAGTCTGTCTTGCTGTATTGAGAATCCACTGTTGTACTGTTTATTATTTCACTTAAAGGGGTTGTCTCACTACATGGATTGCTTTTTATGTTAAAGATCTTGCAAAAACAAGTCACTTTGCGATATATGTCCATTAACAGTGTCCTACCTATTCTGAGATATCCTCTCTTGTATGGGCTGCATCAGCTCCTCAGGTCGCTATAGCTACAGACCTGTTTGATCTCTCCTAATTGGCTGCCAGCACTGGTCGCTATAGCTACAGACCTGGCTTCTACTGCAGCCTAGTGAAAGCCAGAAAACACGCCCCTGATTTCAAAATGAAATCAAGAAAACAGGACTGAGGTAAGATGAATCAATGTAGTGAGAAAACCCCTTTAAGTTTTGAGACGCTCCCTTGGATTCCTCACTCACCCCTCCCTCTCTCCCCTGCAGCTTCATGACTCAGCGTGATTTGTGTACAGGAGCTGACAGGAGCTGGGTAGGTGCTGTCTTGGCAAATCCCCTTTAAGGGGTTAAAGAAATGGAAACTCTTTATTTCAAGACAATATAATTCTACAGAGATCAAATCATTATTGGAACCCATTAAGTATACTGAATACTGTCATATAGAGAAATTAAAAGGTAAACTAGGGAATTTAGATATAGGAGAATAATACAGGGAAGTAAAAGTGCACACTGAGTTGGGTTCAGTTGGGTAGAGGTAAAGGGTATGGCACTCAATGAGACACGCATGAAGGAAGGCGCGTCGAAGTGAATTGTCGAGTCTCGTTTTCAGTGTATAATTGGCCTGAATGTATGAAAGTGTTTTTTGTGCGATTACAAATGTACACCTAAAGTACACCACCCCTCGCCTATGTGTTTGGCGCATTACGGAACTTAGGCGCATAAGTAATGCACCAAACATGTATTAAGGCTAAAGATAGGCTGGAAATAAGAGAAAAGTCATTAGAATAGCATGTCAGTGAATAGAAACTATGGCACTGATCTTGCTTGGAGGACCATAGATCCCAGCAATACCTGTGCTGTGCTGTGCTGGCTCTTGCTGTATGTAAAACAAAGGGTGAGAGCAGCAAAATTAAATTTCAAATTTAATGTAGTAAAAATTAAAAATTGTAAAATCTGAACAACAACATCAGTGGTTATTTAATGTAAAATTAGTTTTAGATTATATTAAATTTAAATGCATTTTATAGGAGATATTTTTATATTTTTGGGATATTATATATTTTTATATTAATTTTATATGATCCCATTTTTTATTAACATTAAATCATTTAATTTTATATAGTTTGATAATTATCAGAAATCACTTTTTATTATTGTACTGGTGAAAGTTGAGAAATAAGGGACTCTTTTTTCCCTATCAGCAAATCTAGCTCCACTTCTACTCCTCAGGCTCAGACAGAGCACATTGAGATAGGTCTGCCTGTCCGAGCAGTAATGCGCCTAGTTTTGCTGAACCACATTCATATACACTCACCGGCCACTTTATTAGGTACACCTGTCCAACTGCTCGTTAACACTTAATTTCTAATCAGCCAATCACATGGCGGCAACTCAGTGCATTTAGGCATGTAGACATGGTCAAGACAATCTCCTGCAGTTCAAACCGAGCATCAGATGGGGAAGAAAGGTGATTTGAGTGCCTTTGAACGTGGCATGGTTGTTGGTGCCAGAAGGGCTGGTCTGAGTATTTCAGAAACTGCTGATCTCCTGGGATTTTCACGCACAACCATCTCTAGGGTTTACAGAGAATGGTCCGAAAAAGAAAAAACATCCATGAGCGGCAGTCCTGTGGTGGAAATGCCTTGTTTGATGCCAGAGGTCAAAGGAGAATGGCAGACTGTTCGAGCTGATAGAAAGGCAACAGTGACTCAAATAGCCACCCGTTACAACCAAGGTAGGCAGAAGAGCCTCTCTGAATGCACAGTACGGCGAACTTTGAGGCAGGTGGGCTACAGCAGCAGAAGACCACACCGGGTGCCACTCCTTTCAGCTAAGAACAGGAAACTGAGGCTCCAATTTGCCCAAGCTCATCGAAATTGGACAGTAGAAGATTGGAAAAAGTTGCCTGGTCTGATGAGTCTCGATTTCTGCTGCGACATCGGATGGTAGGGTCAAATTTGGTACAACAACATGAAAGCATGGATCCATCCTGCCTTGTATCAACGTTCAGGCTGGTGGTGGTGGTGTCATGGTGTGGGAATATTTTCTTGGCACTCTTTGGGCCCCTTGGTACCAATTGAGCATCGTTGCAACACCTTGTTGAATCTATGCCACGAAGAATTGAGGCAGTTCTGAAGGCAAAAGGGGGTCCAACCCGTTACTAGCATGGTGTACCTAATAAAGTGACCGGTGAGTGTATGTGTCTAATATTACGGGTGTGGTGCGACATCATGTTAGGCGCACTACAAAGTGTCGAGTCTTACGAACAATGCGCCTAACACATTCATTGGGCGCATTCGACATCGTAGCCGCTCACTTAGGCGCATTCTACGCCAGAAAAGAGTGAAAACCCCCATCATGCATGTCGCCCTAAGTTGTTTTGTTTGACTCATTAAGCTGGGACGAACATTCCAAAAATTTTGGGGAACAGTTTATGCATGGTCATCAGTCAATCTTCTACCTGTTTGTAACTTTAGATGCTAATATATTTGAGTATGGATATTTGGTTGACTGTATATACCGGAATGTATTGACAATTACGTTCTGTTTGTACTGACTGATTCCTTTAATAAAACTTGTTATATAAAAAAAACAATATTACAACAATCCACCAAAAATTAATGATGTAAGAAAATGTAACAATAGATGAATCCCAATACATTCACCAAATACTCTCATGAGGAATGTTAAAGGACAAAAGGGAAGCAACAATAGTTCAATTGTTCATTTGGGCCATCCGGTGTTGCTGACCTGAGTCTGAAAATCCATTTTGCCTCATACTGTAATAGAATTTGTCAGCGTCTCCCAACCGTTGAGCTAAGCAAAGTAATTCCAGAACATTGAGTTTTAATTTCTTCAAGTTACCTCCATGAAATAGGTTTATAGGATTAGCCAGTGGAGTGTCGCGGCCATGTTTGACGTTGCCAACATGCTCTAGAATCCGTTTCTTCCAATGTCTATGGGCTTTAACCTATAAAGCTGCGGGACAAGCACAGGTGGCCTTATAGATGACATATCTGCTATTGTAGTTTACAAAGCCCCGAATCAGAAAATTCTCTTTCACAATGGAGCTACTAAAATTCTTAGGGCCACATGTATGAAACTGTTTAGGTCTAAAACTCGCTCTTTTGCCCATAGTAACCTATGGGCAAAAAAGTGAGTTTTAGACCTAAACAGGTTCATGCATGTGGGAACCAATTGGGACACTTTACCATGACCACCTTTGAAGCAGCCTGTTCTGTAGAGGTTGCAGGTAACTGTGTGTGACCCTATCTCCTAAGCTTTTACCTCAATTGTATTTTATTTGAGCCCTTAGGGAGCATTCAGAAGGTCATTGTTCATCTGTAGTATGCACCAATATTTCTGGAAAATAGCCCTTAGGCACAATACAATTTATACTAGGCTATCAGCTGTCTTTCTGCTATATTATTGTTTTGGCAACTTTCTGTCCTTCTTTGACTGGGTTGGTGAAATGATTATGGGAAAAACGCATTGGCATACTGTTTATTTATAGGAGTATTATTCATCTATTTTTGGAAGCTAAGTTGCTATATACAGTATTTAACAAAAGTCAGGACACCCCTTACATTTTTGTAAATATTTTATTATAACACTGGCGATGTAACACTTTTATACGTAATCGGTGTACAGCTTGTATAACTCAGGACATCTTATAGCCCAGGACATCTTTATGTAGAGCAGATTTTTTTATTTTAGATCCTCAGAGAGTTCTTTTCCATGAGGTGCCATGCTGAACTTCCAGTGACCAGTATGAGAGAGTGTATGAGCGATAACACCAAACGTAACACACCTGCTCCCCATTCACAACAGAGACCTTGTAACACTAACAAGTCACATGACACCGTGGAGGGAAAATGTCAAATTGGGCATAATTTGTCCATTTTCACTTAGGGGTGTACTCACTTTTGCGAGATCCTACTTTATATTATATATATATATATATATATATATATATAATATATATATATATATTATATATATTATATATATATATATATATTATATATAATATATCATATATATATATATATATATATATATACAGTACAGACCAAAAGTTTTGGACAAAAACTCATTCCAAGAGTTTTCTGTATTTTCATGACTATAAAAATTGTAGATTCACACTGAAGGCATCAAAACTATGAATTAACACATGTGGAATTATATACTTAACAAAAAAGTGTGAAACAACTGAAAATATGTCTTATATTCTAGGTTCTTCGCCACCTTTTGATTTGATTACTGCTTTGCACACTTTTGCCATTCTCTTGATAAGCTTCAAGAGATAGTTACCTGAAATGGTTTCCACTTCACAGGTGCGCCCTGTCAGGTTAATAAGTGGGATTTCTTGCCTTATAAATGGGGTTGGGACCATCATTTGTGTTGGTCAGAAGTCAGGTGGATACACAGCTGATAGTCCTACTGAATTGACTGTTAGAATTTGCCTTATAGCAAGAATAATGCAGCTAAGGAAAGAAAAGCGAGTGGCCATCATTACTTGTAGAGAAGACTGTCAGTCAGTCCGAAAAATTGGGAAAACTTTGAAAGTGTCCCCAAGTGCAGCGGCAAAAACCATCAAGCGCTACAAAGAAACTGGCTCACATGAGGACCGCCCCAGGAAAGGAAGACCAAGAGTCACCTCTGCTGCGGAGGATAAGTTCATCCAAGTCACCAGCCTCAGAAATCACAGGTTAACAGCAGCTCAGACTAGAGACCAGGTCAATGCCACCCAGAGTTCTAGAAGCAGACACATCTCTACAACAACTGTTAAGAGGAGAATGTGTGCAGCAGCCTTCAGGGTAAAATAGCTGCTAGGAAACCACTGCTAAGGACAGGCAACAAGCAGAAGAGACTTGTTTAGGCTAAAGAACACAAGGAATGGACATTTGACCAGTGGAAATCTGTGCTTTGGTCTGATGAGTCCAAATTTGAGATCTTTGGTTCCAACCACCGTGTCTTTGTGCAACGCAGAAAAGGTGAACGAATGGACTCTACACGCCTGGTTCCCACCGTGTAGCATGGAGGAGGAGGGGTGATGGTGTGGGGGGGCCTGGTTCCCACCGTGAAGCATGGAGGAGGAGGTGTGATGGGGTGGGGGGGCTTTGCTGGTGACACTGTTGGGGATTTATTCCAAATGGAAGGAATACTGAACCAGCATGGTCACCACAGCATCTTGCAGCGGCTGCTATTACATCCGGTTTGCGTTTAGTTGGACCATCATTTATTTTTCAACAGGACAATGACCCCAAACACTCTTCCAGACTGTGTAAGAGCTATTTGACCAAGAAGGAGTGATGGGGTGCTACGCCAGATGACCTGGCCTCCACAGTCACCAGACCTGAACCCAATCGAGATGGTTGGGGGTGAGCTGGACCGCAGAGTGACGGCAAAAGGGCCAACAAGTGCCAAGCATCTCTGGGAACTCCAAGCATTTCAGTTGACTACCTCTTAATGCTTATCAAGAGAATGCCAAGAGTGTGCAAAGCAGTAATCAAAGCAAAAGGTGGCTACTTTGAAGAACCTAGAATATAAGACCTATTGTCCGTTGTTTCACACTTTTTTGTTAAGTATATAATTCCACATGTGTTAATTCATAGTTTTGATGCCTTCAGTGTGAATCTACAATTTTTATAGTCATGAAAATAAAGAAAACTCTTGAAATGAGAAGGTGTGTCCAAACTTTTGGTCTGTACTGTATATATACATACATACAATTTTGCATCCTTTCTTACCTGTTTGTCAGGGTGCAATTAAGGCTTCCATGGTAAGGTTCATAAACAGGGACGCCCTTTTTGGGGTACATATCCTGTTATATCGAGTAAGTAGGTTATGGCATATTGGAGTAAGATTGTCTTTTTAAAAAAGTTATATTTTATTGGCCAATTAAGGGTGCACACTTTCTCTGTGAAAAAAATCCAAGTTAACCTGCTCAAATGTCAACATAAATAAGATCACCAGGGATGGGGGCCGCTATTATGATTCTAGACTGCAAGGGATGTTAGTATAGATATCATTCTAGTATAAGAATTTAAATGGGTAGGCTCCTGAAACAGTGATAGCTTATAGCTGGGACATGCCATCTCGTACCGATCATAACCATATTGGACATCACCTGTAATTCCTGAAACAGATACAGGGTTGGAAAAACAAACAGGATGAGTTGAGTACTTAGGCTATGTTCACACGGTGCATTGCGGGGCGCGTAATGTACGTGCGTGCAATTCGACGGGTGTTATAAAAGTATGTGCTGGCTAACGCGTACTTCTAAAACGCTCTGTGCCGGCTCCTATTGAGTTTTAATTTCTTTCTCCTGGCGTGTAATACATGTTGGGGAAGACGGCAGGTAATCATAACGCTCAATAAGAGCTATAAATTACTGTAAATGCGGGCCGTACTTCAGTCATATTGCATTGATATTATGCGCCAAAATACACCCTGAAAATACCCTTACAGTTGGTGATTTCTTTTTTATTTCAGGAGGAAACCTTGGATGATGTATTTGTACAGTAATAATTTATTATATGATAGAGTTATTAAAGTAGAAGTATTGAACCTGACCTGCAATCACGCTGTGCTGTAAAGAACCCTGAATGGAAGCCATTATATGCAGTATCTCTATAAAATATGCACTCTAACTACTTGCACTAAAAAGTCAGCAGGGTTGTACAAAAAGTTTACTTTGCAAAGTTTATTGGCAGCTGCACAGATGTTCGCTTGAAACACAACAGAGCTTGACCCCAGACACAGACTTCTCACATCCACCACTGAATACAAAAAAAGTAGTTTTTTTTTACAGAGCCCAACATGATTTTGAACAGAAGTAATAGTGATACATATTTATCACATATCTATACAAAAACTCTTTTCTATCCATCTGTATATCGAACATCCACCTATCTCATATCTAGCTATCTATAAATCTCATATCTATGTATGTATCTCATATCTATCTGTCTACCCATCTCTCTATCCCATTTCTATATATCTGTGTATTTTTTATACATGTACTCTGGAGTTGGGCCCATTAATCGCACACCAGGCACCATGGACTTGTTTGAATATACAAAAATACTGAAAGAGGTCATGTTGCCTTATGCTGAAGAAGACCTGCCCTAGACATGGATCTTTTAACAGGACAATGAACCCAAATACACCAGCAAGCGGGCAACATCCTGGTTTCATACCAACAAGATTGTTATGAAGTGGCCGCCCAATCCCCAGGAATGAAAGGGGTTTTCTCGCTACAAGGATCATATCTGTAATGATCGGGACAGTAAAAATAAGCACTTTTGCAATTTGTTTGTATTACCTAAATCTTTTAGTATGGCAGCTATTAGCTAATCTATGAGTGTCTAGAGCTAAATCTGAAGCCTGGGGTCGGGCCACAATCCCTTTGCTGTGATTGGCCGCCTGATATTTAGTTCATTCCTGTCGGGACACACCCCCTGTGCTGTGATTGGCCGCCTGATATTTAGTTCATTCCTGTTGGGGCACGTCCCTTGTGCTGTGATTGGCTGCCTGATGTTTAGTTCATCCTGTCGGGACACACCCCCTGTGCTGTGATTGACTGTCCTGTGCTCTCTTCCCTCTGAGTTGTGTGAAAATTAAACTGGAACTGGCTTTCTGTGCTGGCTGCTGTCTGTGTCTATGTTCTCATTGCCTTCACTCCCTCTGAGCTGTGTAATAAAGGCTGCCTGAGCTGTCTATGCTCCTCTCACTTTGAAAGCTCTATGTGAAGTATCTGGGCAATCACTGAGTCGGAAGCTGCTAGATTCAATCCACCCCGCCATATAACACAGTTTTATAGACTCTGCTCCCCCACCCTATATAAGACACCCTTATACACTCTGCTCCCCATATCCGTACAACAAACCTTTATACATAATGTTCCACCATCCATATAACACAGCCTTATACACTCTGCTCCCCCCACCTACACAGCCTTATACACTCTGCTCCCTCCACCCATATAACAGACCCTTATACAATCTGCTCCCCCCACCATAATACACATCCTAATACCCTTATGCATTTCTCATATTTGTTTCATCATTTCAGGCTGTATGCATAACTGTTTACAGAAATGCAGGTCTTCTGGTAGACATGCCTACTGGGAGGAGATACACACCCCTGGATTTGAAATTGTAAGCTTTATAGACTCTGCTCCCCCACCCATATAACACACACTTATACACTCTGCTCCTCCCCCCATATAACACAGCCTTTTACACTCTGCTCACCTACCCATATAACACACCTTTATACATTATATTCCCCCACCCATCTAACACATGCTTATACACTCTGCTCCCTCCACCTATATAACACAGCCTTATACACTCTGCTCCCCCTACCCATATAACACCCTTTTATACCTTCTTCTCCTCCACCCATATAACACACACTTATATGCTCTGCTCCCCCACCCATATAACACAGCCTTATACACTCTGCTCACCCACCCATATAAAGCACCTTTCTACACTCTCATATTTGTTTTTACATTTCAGGCTGTATGCATAACTGTTTACAGCAATGCAGGTCTTCTGGTAGACACGCCTACTGGGAGGAAAGACACACCCCTGGATTTGAAACTGTAAGCCAGAGAGAAAGTTCAAGATGCCTGAAATGAGACATTCCCTTTAATCCAACAGAGAATTTGGTGAGTGACATCAAAAATGCGTTTTTTGATGCAAAATGCTAATGAACTGTGGAATATAGTGAAGTCTGCTTGGGCTGGAATTCCTGTTTTTAGGTGTCAGCAGTAGATGCCTCTTTGCCATAAAGATTGAAAACAGTTCTTAGAAATAAAGATTACACAACTAAATATCAGTTCAGTGATTACAGAAAAGCAAAATCTGGGAACAACTTATAGTTTATACTGTCAATATTCCAGTTGGATAATGAACAAGCACACCCTGCTATTTTTTGAATAGTCTAATATTACTTTGTGTTTATTTTCAGTTTCGAATTTTATATTTCATGTTTTCATTAGGATGTGAATGTGCAATAGTCCCAGTGCCTTCGTGTATATGGGAATAAATGCTATTATCAGGACTGAGCTTTCTCTGATTTGTTTGAAACACACTGCTATTATTTTGAACATAACTGTATTTATACAGTTAAAACCAGAAGTTTCCATGCACTATATAAAAAGACACCCCTGCAGGTTTTTTTCATTATCTGACACGAAATCAGAATAAACCTTCCCCGTTTTAGGTCAATTAGGAACCAAATTTATTTATATTTGCCAAATGCCAGAATAATGCGAGAGAGAATTTTTTAAGGCCTTTTTATTACCTTCTGCAAAGTCAAAAGTTTCCATACATTTCATTAGTATTTGGTATCATTGCCCTTAAACTGTATGATTTGGGTCAAATGTTTTGGATCCTTCCACAAGCTTCTCACAATAGTTGGTAGGAATTTTGGCCCATTCCTCCGGACAGAACTGGTGTAACTGAGCCATGTTTGGAGGTCGCCTTGCTCACACCTGGCTTTTCAGCTTTGCCCATACATTTTCAATTGGATTGAGATCAGGGCTTAGTGATGGCCGCTCCAAAACATTGACTTGGTTCTCCTTAAGCCACATTGTAACCAGTTTGGCAGTAGCTTCGGGTTATTGACCATTTGGAAGACCCATTTACACCCAAGCTTTAACTTCCTGGCTAAGCCTTGAAAATGTTGCTTCGTATGAACATAATCTTTTTTTCCTATGATCCCATCATTTTGTGAATGCACCAGTCCCTTCAGCAAAAAAACCCCCACAACATGATGCTCCCACCCCGTGTTTCACTTTGGGTAGTGTTTTTTAATTTCCAACTTCTCCCCTTTTCCCTCCGAATGTAACAATGGCATTAGGCCACACAGTTAAATTTTTTTAGTTTCGTCAGACCAAGGGACATGTCTCCAAAATTTAAAGGTCTTTTTTTCCCTGTCGCATTTGTAAATTTTTTTCGGCTTTAAAATTTGTTTCTTTTGCAGTAAGCCCCTTTTTCCTGGCAAGTGTCCTTTCTTCCATGTTCATACAGTCCCATTTCATGTGGATAATGAACAATCTTTTCAAAAAAACCTGCAGCTAAAAAAATGTGGTAATGACACAATCTTACCAGCTTCCGCCAGCTCTTCACAAGGTCTTTGCTTTTATTTTGGGTTGTATCACATGCGGAAAAAGCACGTTCACTCTGAGATACAGAACCGTCTCCTTCCTGACGGTTTATGTGAACATTCCCACTTTTTTGAACTTTGTATAATTGTTCGTAAAATTGAATTAGGCCCCTTCAGATCTGGAAATTGACCAAGATATCCAGACTTTGCAAGTCCACAATCCTCTTCCTGATTCTTGCTGATTTCTTTAGACTTCCCATGATGTTACACAAGAAAAGTGTGTTTCTGTGTGCGTAAAATACTCCACTGGTGTGTCCTAATTAACCGATTTAGCCAAAAAACCATCAAAGTTCCAAAGGCGGGGTAATCCTAGTGTATGAAAACTTTTGACTTTGCAAAAGTAATAAAAAACCAAAAAATTTCTCCCATTATTTTTGAATTTTGGGCAAATATAAATTTTTTTTTGGTTCCAATTGTCTATCTATTCATCTCTATTGTTTTTTACCCCCCCCTTTATAGCACATGGGCAGGGGAAATCTGTTATCACAATGTTCCATTAATTAGTAATTTAACAGGATCATGTCCTGGAGGTGCCCACACACCTTCAATACTTCCATTTGAACAATTTTTTGGGAGAGCTATTCCCTATCCTCTATAAAATCCCGCTCGACTGATTTACAGAGTTTTGGGATGTGGAGAGGAAAGAAAGCCACTGCCAGACATGTCTATATGATAAAATTCAACTTTCCCAATCTTTCTCTCCTCCAAAACCATTTGTGGGGTCTTGGGTGGAAGAGTAGGGAGTCCCTATATATATTAAAAAAAGGGGGCTTCAAAGTGGTCCTCCCCCGTTGGGAAACTCAACCCCATCATGCCCACTGCTATAGATTTGCTCATTAATTAACGGCACCGCCTCTTTTCCCCTGCAGCATAAGGGCCATAGAAGTGCTGTGGTATTATCAGCCATTGAGCTGTAAGGTTCTTTGAGTTTTTTTGGTAAAATTATGTCCCCCTTTTTGTGGTTTTTTTTTTTGTTGAAGGTTGGGGCTCGCAAGACTGAGGAGCCTTGCCGTTGGCTTTTGGGGCTTGGTTACGTAGTCTTATAAATAATCCTCTAATTTTATATTTTCCCCTGTTACTTTTTGCCCAAAAATTTGGGGGGGTTTAGGGTACAAGTATTTGTGCGTGCCTTCAGTGCTGGCGGCTTTGCCCACAAAATTTTTTTTTTTTTTTTTGTTTGTGGGGGGTATAAATGATCCCGCATGGGGTATCTGCAGAGGGGGTTACCCTCTGTTCGCTTTAAAAACCATATGCAATTTAAACAGGGATGTTGCATTTTTGAGTCTTCCCCTGTGTTTAAAAGTGGTTTTTTGCATGCTGGTGTGAATTGGGGACTAAGCTTTGCTATTAATTTTTTGGGACCCGCCATCTTTCCAGCGCTAAGGGCCAAGAAGCCTGCTGCTGGTACTATCAGCCATTTTTGGGAATGTAGCTTTGTAGTTTTTTTTGGAAAAATTTGTCCATTTTGGGTTTTGTTTTTTTTTTATAGCGTAGGACCCGCAAGACATGAGGGGCCTTGCCCTTGGGGGTTGCGAGCTTGCTTACTGTTGTAGTTCAACTAATCCCCCATAATTTGATATTTTTCCCCCCTTTTTTATCTTTTTGCCCCCAAAAAATGGGGAGCTTAGGACAAGTTTTTGTGCAGTGCACCTTCTAAGTGCTGGGCGGCTTGCCCACAACTTTTTTTTTTTTTTTTTGTTTGTGGGTGATATAAGCTGATACCCAGCATGGTGTATCTGTACAAGGCGTTTCCCTCTGTTCGCTTTTTCCCAAAAGCAATTCTCAACAGTATTTTTCATTTTTAGTATCTTCCCCGTGTTATAATGTGGTTTTTGCATGCTGGTGGAATTGGTACCTAGAGCATTTTTCTCATTAAATTTAAAGGGACCTGCCATTTTCCCAGCGCAAAGGCCATAAAACCGCTGTGGTATCTAACCCTTTTACTGTAAGTGTACTTTGTAGTTTTTTGGTAAATTATTCCCCTTTTTTTTGGTTTTGTTTTTTTTTGATGCGTAGGGACCGCAAGACATGAGGAGCCTTTCCGTTTTGGGTGCGAGCTTGCGTTACTGTACTACTGTATCAACAAAACCTATAAATTTTATATTTTTCCCCGCATGTTATCTTTTTGCCCCAAAAAAACTGGGGGGTTAGGGTAAAGTATTTTTTGCAGTGGGACCTTCTAAGTGCTGGGGGCTTGCCCACAAACTTTTTTTTTTTTTTTGTTTGTGGGTATAAAACTGATACCCAGCTGGTGTTCTTACGAGGCTTACCCTGTACGCTTTATCCTATGCAATTCTCACAGGTATTTTTCATTTTTAGATCTTCCAGTGTTATAAAGTGGTTTTTTGCATGCGGGGTGAATTTTGGGACCTAGACATTTGTCATTAATAACGGGACCTCCATTTTTTCCCCGCAGCATAAGGGGGATGAACCTGCTGCTGGATCTATCGCCATTGAGCTGTAAGGTAGCTTTTGTTTTTTGGTAAATTTTGTCCCATTTTTTTTGGTTTTGTTTTTTTTGATAGCGTAGGGGCTCGCAAAAACATGAGGAGCCTTTTCCGTTTGGGTTGGGGCCCTTTGGGTTTCGTTTCCTTTTACAACTAATACCTAAAAAATTTTATATTTTTCCCAGCTGTTATCTTTTTGCCCAAAAAAAACTGGGGAGCTTTGGTAAAAATTTTTGTGCATGCCCTTCAAGTGTGGGCGGGGTTGCCCACAACCTTTTTTTTTTTTTTTTTTTGGGGTGATATAAGCTGATCCCGCATGGGTTTCTGTACAGATGGCGTTACCCTCTGATCGTTTATCCCAAAGCAATTCTCATCAGGTATTGTTGCTTTTTTGTAGTTTCCATGTGGGTTTTAATGTGTTTTTTTGCATGCTGGTGTGAATTGGTCCTAGAGCATTTGTCATTAATTAACGGCACCTGCCATCTTTTCCATGCAGCATAAGGGCCATAGAAGCCTGCTGCTGGTATCTATCAGCCATTGAGCTGTAAGTGTAGCTTTGTAAGTTTTTTTGGTAAATTATGTCCTATTTTTGGGGTTTTGTTTTTGTTTTATAGATTATATAAATGCATGATGGGAGTTGTAGTTTCCCTACAGCTGGAGGGCTGCAGTTTGAAGACCCCTGTATTAGACAGTCAGGCAGAGTTTTTGAAATCAGCTAGTTTGGCCAAACTTGAGAAAAAGATCTGCCTTGCTGAATTTCAAGGCTGGATGCTTTTGTTCTCCATTTAGACATGGCTGCCAATGGCTTTTGCTCCTCTCCCCATTGACAATCCATGTTCACTCAACTGAGAGTTTTGTGTATGGGAGGTTTTTAGAGGAATAGCTGTTGGCCAAACAAGCATCAGCCAAGGTGAGAATTGGTAGTGACCCTCCGAGCATTTAAAAACTGAAGTATGATGGTCACTGGATGGCAATTTGATATAGGCGTAGATATTTAATCGTCCATAGAGGTCACTTTGTTACGTTAAGCCTACCTAGATTATACCAAGCAAATCTGATCTGTTGGCTTGATTTGGATACTACCAGTAAAATCACTAGGGGCGGAACAAAATTGGAAAGAAAAAAAATTGGTTAAAACCAAGCACCAGCTGATAAAATAATGAACTTATTTCTCATTATAATGATACATAAAGCATATCATTCCCTCAGTTCTGGATGTGGTGTAGCCAATATAAGTGCAGAGCAGGGTTCTGGCTGACGGGGTGAGGAGTTTTAGACAAAGTTAATGCTCCGCATTAGGAGGAGGCATCATGAGGGTGTGTAGGGACTTACAAGCCATAAATTCTTCACTAAAATTTGAACATATTCAAATTAGCTTAAAGGGGTTGTCTCACTACAAGGATTGCTTTTTAAGTTGAAGATTTTGAAAAACAAGTCACTTCGCAATATGTGTCCATTAACAGTGTTCTAACTATTCTGAGATATCCCCTCTTGTATGTTCTGCATTAGCTCCTCAGGTCGCTATAGCTACAGACCTGTTCTATCTCTCCTGATAGGCTGCCAGCACTGGTTGCTATAGCTACAGACCTGTTCAATCTCTCCTGATAGGCTGCCAACACTGGTCGCTATAGCTACAGACCTATTCAATCTCTCCTGATAGGCTGTTAGTGCTGGTTGCTATAGTTACAGACCATTCAATCTCTCCTGATAGGCTGCCAGTGCTGGTCGCGATAGCTACAGACCTAGTGTTCTCAGCAGCTCATCACTGCAGGCCAGTAAACTCAGCAAACAAGCCCCGGAATTCAAAACAGAAACATAGAAAACAGGACTGAGGTAAGATGAATCAATGTAGCTAGACAACCCCTTTAAAGGGAATGTGTCATCAAAAAATGACATTGTTTAACTCACATTTTTATGTTAAACACATTTTTTAGGAATTTTTGGTTATGTTTTTTTTTAATTTTCCATATCACTTTCAGTATTTTTTTAATAATTCTTAAGTCCTGCAGTTTTCACTTTGGCCACTAGGCCTAATAATCGTCTGACACTTCCTGTTCTGTTTAGAGAGCTTTTCAGCAGTGTCTGCTCATTATCAGTAACAGCTGAAAGGAGACACCATTGTGTACAGATAACACAGAATCCACCAGTCACAAGAGAAGATGTCACAGCTCACCCTCCCTTCACAGTGAAAACTCTCCTATACAAGTCTATGGGACAGAAACGGTCTTAAGAATCCTATGTGCATGAAGCTGCTGTAAAGTATCTCTCTGACTGCTGTTAAAGCAGTGCAAGCAAGAAATACTTCCCCACAATCATATATAGACGGCGAATAGAGAAATCTACAATCAGGAAATAAAAACGACTGAGAGGAAAAGCATATGGATCAGGGGCTTGATTTAATAAGTAAAAAAAAATTGGCGACAGATTCCCTTTAAGGCAAGAGAGGTAAGACTCCAACGCCATCCATTGGAAGTACGCCAGATGTTACTTTAAGGAACGTACTTTTAATAGGTGGCCTATGTGTCTATGGTTCAAGAATGATTTAGTCCTACAATTTCGAAAAGTTCTATTTTCCAATTTCCTCTCCATTAGGGTTTTGCGGTGTTATAGGGTGAATGTAATCAGCACACTGGCTGTACTCTGGCTAACATCCCCATCTACCCTTTCCAGAATTTGAAGACTTATTATGCTGCATTTGACCCATCCATTCAGCTTTGCAAGGGTTAATGGGCTACTGCCTCACGGGGTTGTGTTTTAGATTTCCTCTCCCCCGCCGCTGTTAAAGAGCCAAGACGTGTTTTGCTCTCTCTCACTCAGATTAGCCTTTTAATACCTCCTTACATGTCAGCAAATTTCTACTGCTTGCAGGAACACCTTTATGAAACAAGATCCAGAACAATGGGAGGGAATGTCATCCGCTGGTAGGGTCATGTGAGCAGAAAGTGATCCGAGTCGTCTCCGGGCTTACCACCGTGCCAGCGCCGGGCCCAGATATTACACTAACTGTAGCAAAAACAGTAAAAGACTTGGTAGAAGTGGATTAGAAACTTCATGCTTTAAAGGGGTATTACAGTCCAAAGGATCCCTTTACGGCAGGAAGTATATTCTGTTTATACATAGTTTGTTTTATGCCAATTTTCTCAATATGACTTCCTTGCAGGTCGGACCCCCCATGAAGCATCTGTGCTCCCCCTTAGGGCTGCTTATTAGATGTTTGCACGAACCGGTCGACATAGATTAAGCTTATACAGTGTGAAAATTGCTGCAGAATTAACCACTACATGTAGACAATCACAACGAGCACATCTATTTCATCCATCATTGTCTGACCCACATCATTTCCTCTGATTTGTACACTGTTATTGCCATCTTGGCAGCATAAATACAATTACTGGAAGGGGAAACCAACTATAGGTGATAGCAGGGTTTATTAGGCTGTGATGAGTTTCCTGTTCTTGAGGCTACAGGCTTCAATGCAAAACCTTTGACTTGTCAATGTCAGTGCTGGTGTCCTCCAATGGGGGCACAGGGATAATTGGGCCCTGACAGGCATCAGGTCCAGGTGTAACCACTACCTCTGCATCCAAGTACAATATACCTGAGTGTACATGAAGAGTTCAGACAAATCTCCGTTATCATGCCGCGTGCCTGACCGTACAGTTATTCTTATACAGTGCTCCCTCAAGTTACAATGGCCTCAGGATACAATCATTTCAGCATACAATGGTCATTCCCTGGACAGTGTATGTTGAGTGTGGTAACAGTGTCCCAGATATTGATCCAACCAGACGATCCCTGAATTTTCAGAATCTGAGTGATTCTGTGATTAGCAACTATATTCACTATTTTGCCACAGGCAAACTTAAACTCTATCAGTTTTCAGTCTATAAAGCACTAAAATTTAACTTTTATTATGTACAACACCTAACCTCTATAACACACTTTTTAAAAACCTGATTTTTAAACCCCTCAATTTGTCTCATAAATGTTCCCTTTCTAAATTTTGAAGGGAAGACTATTTTCTATTTTCAAATTGGTGGAACACCCCTATTATACACAGGGAAAACCATATATACAGTGTTTGCTAAATGCAAAAAGGAATCCAAAAACACTTTCGGGATAAAAATTTTTGAGAAAAATTGAGAGGTTAGAATCAGGTTTTAAAAGGTTTTAAGAGGTTAAGTGTTGTAATAAAAAAATTTTCCTTTGTTCTCTTTTAGATTCCTATTTTTGAGACTACTTGATTATTTTGTGATTAGGACTCGATGCAATACCAGACACAACCTGCGGACAAGGGTGATGCTGTTACTCAGCTATCTCTTGTTCATGCTGCAATACCAGACACAACCTGTGGACAAGGGTTTATGCTTCACTCAGCATTCTTTGTTTACTCTTGGGAAAATGGTTTTAACTGCTCCTTAATAAACCCGAAAATCCAATTTGATTTCTGTTTTTCATCAAAATCCATTTCCATTAACATTAACAGGTAATCAGGTCTCTCTGTGGTCATCCCCCGATTCCCTTCCCTTTAAATTTTTCAATTGCAGGTTCAAAAGTCAAATATATAATAATATAATATATAAAAAATTTTATAAATATATTAATATATTATATATTATATACCCTTTACATAAACATGCATTATGGGCCACATGTATGAAAACTGTTTAGATCTAAGAGTTTCCTTGTTGCCCATAGCAACCAGTCAGAGATCCCCGCCGTTTACCCCTTTGATTACTTTGGTCCGTGGCCGCGGCATAATCAAAGGAGATTCTCCTGCTCCATTGGGTCAGCAGGATTTCCAGTGCCTGATGGAGCCTGGGGAATGTCTAAACAGTCAGCACTGGGGACCTAGAGTAGCCCCAGGGCTGTCCGCATAAGAAGCGGCACCAGGGGGAAAACGTGTGGGTGCCCGACGCCCTGTGTCAATGAAACAACAGTAAGGAGTAAGCATACAGGAGTATACAGGAGCATGCCAATATATTACTAAGTGTAAAAAAAAAGTGTACAATATTTATCCCTTACTGGGATTTAAAAAAAAAGTAAAACGCATATAAAAGTGTGGAAAAAATAAGTAAAATAAATAATAGAATAAAAATAAATATTTCATAATAAAAAATTACTGTGCATACATTACACAAAACACAACACATATTAGGTACCTACATGTCCGTAATAACCTGTAGAATTAATATAACAGGTTATTTAGTGTGAAATATGGATGGTGTAAAAAATAATCAAAAATAAATGCAGAAATACTTTTTTTGTAAAACATTTTTTTTTTTTAAAATTACACTGAGAGTTATATGTAAACTACCCCCCCCCAAAAAAAAATCTTCTCCCACAAGCCCTCATACAACTGCGTCACTGAAAAAAATTAAAAGTTGTGATTTTGAAATGCAAGGAAGCAAAAACTAAGAGATTTAGCTGGTCACTAAGGTCACTAAGGTCTTTTCAGGCCTAGTGCTTAGAGGGGTAAACTGCCTCTGTTGCCCAAATCCACAAATCAAATCTCAGCTCTTATTTTTCGAGAGCAGTATAAAAAAATAAAAGCTGAGCTGTAATTGGTTACTATGGTCAACAAAGCCAGTCTTACTCTTAGAAAGTTTCTATAAATGAGGCCCAATGTGAGTGTACAGGTTTAAAGAGGTGTTCCAACCTCACACATTGATGGCATGGCGATAGGATATGCCATCAATGTAAATGTGTTAGATTTGCAGGTCCGACCTTTAGTTCCTACACCTATCTCCGTAACATTGAGAACTGAGAGTAAGTCACATTTGTGAATGACTCTCCATTCTGTTCTATGGGAGTTCTGAGTACAGCCACACACACCGCTCCCCTGTACTCATAAATCCCATAGAACAGAATGGAGAGTTGTGTACAAGGGTGACCTACTTTCCTTTTCAAGCTGAGACTTTTGGGGCCTGTTCCAGAGATAGGTGCAGGTTCCAGAGGTGAGACCCACACCTTTCACACTTTGTTGGCATATCTTATCTATATGCCATCAATGTGTGAGACTGGAATACCCCTTTAAACATCAGGAATAGTTAGGGAGGTAAAACCATGGGCAGAAGTGAGCTAGGGTGTGACTTTATTTCAAGTCTCTTTTGTCAAATTTGTAAAAAAAAAACAAAGGGCTATGGCCAGTTAGAGCTTTAATCAGAGGTATACCATGAAGTTACATGACTCCAAAACATGACCTGTTCCAGAGTGTCCCCATAATGCCCCCTATGCACAAAAATATATTTACTATATTACTGCTCCTATGTACAAGAATATAACTCCTATAATACTGCTCCTATGTACAAGAATATAACTCCTATAATACTGCTCCTATGTACAAGAATAAAACTAATATAATACTGCTCCTATGATTACTAAGAATATATTCTACTATTATACTGCTCCTATGTACAAGGATATATAATACTACTAATTACTAACCCCTATGTACAAGAATATAACTACTATAATACTGCTCTCTTTGTACAAGAATATAACTACTATAATATTGCCCCCCTATGTACAAGAATATAACTACTATAATACTGATACTATGTACAAGAATATAACTACTATAAAGCTGCCCCCTATGTACAAGAATATAACTACTATAATACTGCCCTCCATGTACAAGAATATAACTGCTATAATGCTGCCTCCTATTTACAAGAATATAACTATTATAATACTGCCCCGTATGTACAAGAATATAACTACTATAATACTGCTCCTATGTACAAGAATATAACAACTATAATACTGCCCCCTATGTACAAGAATATAACTACTATAATACTGCCCCTATGTACAAGAATATAAATACTATAACACTGCCCCATGTACAATATTATAACTACTATAATACTGCCCCAATGTACAAGAATATAACTATTATAATACTGCCTCTATGTACAAGAATATAACTACTATAATACTGCTCCCTATGTACAAGAATATAACTACTATAATACTGCTCCCTATGTACAAGAATATAACTACTATAATACTGCTCCTATGTACAAGAATTATTATTATTATTATTTATTTTAAAGCGCCATTGATTCCAGGGCGCTGTACATTCGAGGGGGTTACATACATTACATACGTGAAACGCCTAGTACAGTGTAATGACAATTGGCTACGACCAGAGAGGAAGAGGACCTACCGCGAGGGCCTCATCACAATCTACAAGGAGGGGGAAAGAAAGACAGGAGGTGAGGGGCAGACTTGATCTTTGGAGGACGTAGTGACAAGTTTATGAAGGTTATAGGCAACGAACCTGAAGAGTTGGGTTTTACAGGTTACTTTTGAAGCTGTGCGAGAGTGAAGAGTAGTTGATGTGTTGGGGCAGTGAGTCAGAGTGTGGGGAAGCACGGAAAAGAAGTCCTTTGGAAGAATCGGTTTATGTGAGGAGCTGATAAAAATCAGAGCAGAGGATGAAGGTCCTGTAGCAGCGGAGCGTGCTCGTGAGGGGAGATATTTGTGAAATATAGGGCAGAGATGTATGGAGGATGAGAGGTCATTGGAGAGCCTTGTAGGTCATATGGATAGTAGACTTGAAATTGACATTCGCTGGGCAATACGGAAGCCAGATTGAAGAGATTGTCAGGGGGAGAGGCAGAGAAATAGCAGAGGAAGGTGGATAAGACGGCAGCAGAGTTAAGATGGATTGGAGGGAAGCGAGGGTGCTAGTGGGAGGCATGGAAGGGTGTTGCAAAAGTCTAGCGGGAGATGACGAGGGATGGAAAACATTTTTGTAGTGTCATAGCCGAGGAATGAGCGGATGCGAAGATGTTTTTCAGGTGGAGGCGGCGGCAGAGGTGGGGTTTTGGATGTGTGGTTTGAAAAAATAAAAACTCTAAAATATTTTATGCAAGAATATAACTACTATAATACTGTCCTCTATGTACAGGAATATAACTACTATAATACTGCCCCCTATGTACAAGAATATAACTACTATAATACTGTCCTCTATGTACAGGAATATAACTACTATAATACTGCTCCTATGTACAAGACTACAACTACTATAATACTGTCCTCTATGTACAGGAATATAACTACTATCATACTGCTCCTATGTTCAAGACTATAACTACTATAATACTGTCCTCTATGTAAAGGAATATAACTGCTATAATACTGTCCTCTATGTACAAGAATATAACTACTATAATCCTGATCATATGTACAAAAATAAAACTACTCTGATACTATCCTACTATAAATATCCCCTTCCCGCCCTTTGCTCACAATTCAACATGCTAAGCTGTCAGGGAGAGTTTATCCTATCCTACTGCATGAATTTAATGCCAAGGCAAGAGAACTGCACAAATTGATATGACACTTATACAATTAAATGAGTAGGAGAGTTTGGGTTTATATGATTATTATGCCTTAGATCTTCAGTCTAGTAACAATAAATACCTACATATACACAAATGATCAGATGATGGACAAATCCCATTTCTGGTAATCAAAATTACAAATAAACTTTTGCATTCATAGGATCCATTTATTGTTTCCACCCTTTTACATGCTCTTCATGTCTTTGTGTTATTCTCCTTGCTAGGCATAGTACATTTGGCCTTATTCGTCAAAGCTGTCTAACAGTAAGACTGTCTTTATGGCCCATAGCAACCAATCAGAGCTCAGCTTTATTATATTAGCTGAGCTCTGATTGGTTCCTATGGGCAAAAAAGACCATCTTACTGTTAGACAGTTTTGATAAATGAGACCCAATGTGTCTATTTTACCCCATGAGTTTCTTTAAAGGGGTTTGCTCACAAATTAAATGTTTGATTGCTGGGGGGGGGGAGGCATATGTATATTTCCTTGAATCCCATAGACTGGGGATCTAGTGGCAGCATGTATCGCTCACTCTCTTCTTCACCACAATTGTGCACTAGAGTCCCCAGTGATCAGACATTTATCAACTATACTATCAATAGATGATTATGTGTGTGAAAATCCCCTTAAATGAGCATTTTCCTTTCACTAATTAGCTTTAAACATCTAGGTAAAGGTAAATTAAAATTATTACCAAATACATTTCTGTTCTGATTTTGTCTCTTTTTAGAGTTAGATCTTAGATCTCCTACTTTTCCACACAAGTCTCTCTAGTTACCGGCCACCTCTCTCTGCTTTTACAGGCAGGAGTAATGGTCGGGATGATTACACACCTGCTGTAGCCTTGTGCACTACAGTTTACATAGCTCCTGCACTCATGTCATTCTAATAGAATCAGCTATTAATAACAGAGATGATATGCCAATCACTGCTACAGACCCACCCAAAGCCTGACCAGGAAGTGTGAGTCTGAAGCTGGCTTTGCCTCTGTGAAACAGCATGATGAGAACACCCCTTTAAAATCGGATGGCTCTGTATTTTCCCTACAAGGGTATATATAGTGCCTTGCGAAAGTATTCGGGCCCCTTGCACTTTTCAACCTTTTGCCACATTTCAGGCTTCAAACATAAAGATATAAAATTTACATTTGTCTGTGAAGAATCAACAACAAGTGGGACACAATTCTGAAGGGGAACGAAATTTAGAATCAGCTATTAATAACAGAGCTGATATGCCAATCACTGCTACAGACCCACCCACAGCCTGACCAGGAAGTGTGAGTCTGAAGCTGGCTCTGGCTCTGTCAAACAGCATGGTGAGAACACTCCTTTAAGATCGGATTGCTCTGTATTTTCCCTACAAGGGAAACAAGAGATATTTTCTTAAAACAGATGCTGTATTGTAGTGAACAGGGTTTAAATAGTTTCCATTAACCAATGTGGCCAAAATCATGTGGTATACTTGTGGTTTTTTTGCACATTTTTCACATTTAACAGGCAAAAAGACAGGCATTAAAAAATGTGATTAAATCGATAAACTGACAATGGGGTTAGTGAATGCTAGAAAATGGAAATTTTTGATCTATCTTTCGAACATGAAATTAGTAACTGCTGCAAGTTGAACTATTACAGACAATTTCTTGCAAAATGCCTCATTAGAAAACCTCCCATACCCTTTTGAGGAGACCAATAAATCAAGGCCTGTTAGGAGCATTAAACGCCAGGTTACTGTGCCAAGAACATTGCCAAGACAATTACAAGGAGACTCAACAGTAGGATCCCCTATCATAGACTAGCTGTTGAGGAACCCATCAAAGGAAATGGTAGTCAAAGCCAAAAAAAAAAAATAACTATAAATAAGTCCACCAATGAAAAATATTAGTTATTTTGATATGGACATGATGTTCATTATAAGATTGCATTACTATAGAAGAAACTAGTTGGTTGCCACGGTCTTGTGGTCCAAGAATGCAAAAATACAATGCAAAGATACACTGAGGCCAACTTGAAGTGGCAACGATGAGACCAAATTTTAGGATGTAGATTACATCTCAAACACTTGAACTCTCCATGGTTGTACTAAATTTAATTCAGATCACTGTAGAATCCATTGGTGATCAAAGTTTGGTTCAGTAGAACTAAAGGCTGGCCAGATGTCTGCCATAATATAGAGACCGTATTATGTGGCCGTATTATGGTCACGTGAAACCACCCTCGGTTGAATTAAAATGTCCTTTGGGTCCAAATTTAAAAAATCTGATTGAAAATCT
Source organism: Phyllomedusa bahiana (assembly GCA_025379985.1). Taxonomy (NCBI): domain Eukaryota; kingdom Metazoa; phylum Chordata; class Amphibia; order Anura; family Hylidae; genus Phyllomedusa; species Phyllomedusa bahiana. The sequence continues at coordinate 59,832 of JAODAL010015034.1, forward strand.
TAAGCCGACTGACATTGAGTTCTACATCCGTTATCCATTAAGTTTAGTGCACTTGCAAATAAAATTCAAAAAGAAAAACACCAGAAAAGCAATACTATGGACAATCCCTTAATCCCATAAAACTGGGTTGTAAAATGTACAGTACTCATATATTTGTCTCCTATTTACAGGACAACATTCTGCTACGGGACTGTCAAAAAAACACGACTGTACCATTCATTGTCCTTCTTTAATGCTCTACTGCTCTTTAGAAATTCAGGAAATTTGCCAAAATGATTTTGAGAGAGAATTTAAACACATAAAGAATGTTATTTTAATACTTTCAAGCTGAAATAGGTAAAAATTATGCCTGAAATTTAGAAACAGAACTTTGCAGCCTCAGCATACTTCCTCAGGGTTTAATAACAGGCTTACTAAAGGACTGTAACATTAATATAAACATATCGAAATTAACCACTTGAAAATTGGACGCGAAGTGGTAAATTCATGACGTGTTTTAGGTCAGGAGAAATTATCGTAAAAAAGTTGTTTGCATGTGGTAAAGAGCTTAGGCTTAGATTCTTTCAACGGAACTAAAAGGATGTTATTAATTTGAAGAGGTTTTAAGAAATATGCAAACTGAAAAAAAATGAAAATCAAAAATATAAAAAAGTCAACTAAAAAAAGAAATCTATGAATAATCTAAATCTAAAATATAAAACAGTAAACTAAAAAAAATCTATGAATAATTTAAATGTAAATCTAAAATATAAAAATGAAACTAAAAAAAGAAATCTATGAATAATCTAAATGTAAATCTAAAATATAAAACAGTAAACTAAAAAAAGAAATTTATGAATAATTTAAATGTAAATCTAAAAAATAAAAAGGGATACATTCAAAATTAGCAATATATAGAAATACGGTTTGTTTTACAAAACAAAAAGATATTGTCAAATATATTTATTTCAATTTAATTTTCTTTATAAATAACGTACTTAATGCTTAGGTTTACCAAAAGAAAAATAGGCAGAAATTCTTGTTTGTAATCATTTAAAAATAACAGGAAGGCAAAAATAGTTCTATAGAGTTTTTATATGTTGTCATTTATTAATAATATTTTTATGAATTTTTATGTCCAATATATTTCACTAAAATTTAATAATTTAACATAAATATAAATGGTAGAAAATTTTTCATTGAAAATTGTTGTCAGTTTTTTATTCACATGTAAATGACAATTGGGAATTGGAGATAACATTTGGATTTATTCTAGCTAATGCCAAATGTTTGTTTCTTGTATAGCATGGGAAAATGTGTTTATGCTATATTAGAATACTGGTAAATATTATTTTACATTTAGATAACAGCTAAAAATGTCAGCACTATGTAAATTAATCAAATAAAGAAAAATTTAAAATGCTATTTTTTATTATGAAGAAATTTGTATTTTTTTATTAAAGAAGACAATTCTGACCTTTTTAGGGGACACATTTTTTAACCATGTATTTAAAGATATATATTGTTTGACCAATGTTATTTATGTACCCGCCTGAAATGTAAAGCGCCCTGGAATCAAGGGTGCTACAAAATAAATGATAATAATAATAATAATAATATTATTATATTAAATTGAAGTCAACAGACTGCTGAGCTATAAGCACCGAAAGACTACACTTAAATGTTTTGGGGATTTTTTTGTCTTTTCAAATTCAAATTATGGATTGCAGTGACTGTCAGGCATTTTACCCAATCTTAAATGAATTGATTTTTTTTTTTTTTTTCATTTTTGAAAACCTATTTTTGTTTTTTTTTGTTTAATAAATTTTTTATAAATATGATTACTAATTAGGAACATCTCATAGCATAGTTCATAAATTTGTTGCAACCTGAACTGAAAGGAAGATCTGATATCCACCTCTAATTTGTTGGGAAACATTGCTACATCTATGCTTGTACACGTGTCAGCATATAGCAAATGCATCGCCCTACCCTTTGTCCTGAAACTGTCAGGTTAAGCATAGAGTAATATGTTGGTAAATTCTGTATCTCTACAAATTGTCCTTCTTTTTGTCTGTTGTTTTTACTCTATTTTCGGCTCTGATGAAAGTTTGGATAGAAATTGTGTATCGAATAAAAATACTGTAATGAGTGAGGCCTGATAAAAATAATTTAAGGATCACCCACGTGAAAAAACCAAGATAATTCTATGGACATAAACATTTCCAAAAATACTGTTCTTAATATTAAAATACAGACTGATGCCAGGATTATGATAGGAAGGGATATTCAATTCCATGTGGACTGATGGACTTTCACATTAACAACCATTGCGTTCCTGGTACCACAGGAATGACAGCATTAGCGTGCTTTCACACAGTGCGTTTTTGGTGTGTTTTTTTTTTTTTGTTGCATTTTTCTTCTTGCAGAAAAGCACAGCAATTAATGCTGTGCATTTCTGTAAGAAAACACACCAAAAAATACACTGTGTGAAAGCATCCTTAGGAAAATATATAAGACGTCAATTCTTGCTTGCAGTTGTAAAGTGTGTTTAGATATCTGACGAGTTGTGAAGGTTAATTCACACTGAGGTACATTGGTAGTTATTGGCAGATATTCAGATTGGTAGATAGTGGTATCTACATGGGTACATATTCAGGTAATCGTATACTGAGGCACTGGCATCACTATAGCTAATGAGACAGAAATAATTGAAACTTTTTGAGATTTGTAGATAGATAATTCTTTTTTAATGAAAAAAACATTTATGACCTATTTGATGGAGATAAATCTGTCTTGTAAATAAAATTGGCCTCTAGAAGTTGGCTATATAAACAGTGTAATTTATATATATATATATATATATATATATATATATATAAATACCCTGTTTATATATATGTATGTGTATATATATGTGTATATATCTATATATATAGATATATACACACGTACATATACACATACATATATAAACATACATATATACATATATATACACACATACATATATATACACATACATACATATACATACATATATACATACATATATCTATATATATATATGTATACACACATATATACATATACATACATATATATTTACATACACACATATATACACACACATACATACATACATATATATATATATATATACACATACATATATCTATATATATACACACATACATATATATACATATATATATATACACACATACATATATATACATATACATACATATATACATACATATATCTATATATATATACATACACACATACATATATATAAACACTATACATAATAATATTTAATAACACATATATAACAATACATATATATATTAAAACACAATATATACACACATACATACATATACACATATATATACACGTTGGTGGCTGGTTGTGTGTTTTTTATATTATTTCAATGACTTATACTCCTGCAGAGATCAGTAAGATCCTTCTACTACAAATACAAATTTAAAAAATAGTGCGCAACTATTGTCATCAATCTTAATTGAATCTGCAGCAAAATGCTCCCCAGTATGGCCGGTTAAACATAGACTAATTGCTTCTCTGTGTTGTCCATAAAGTGATATTTATGGTAATCCCTATCCAGTGAAGATATTCTTCCAGTCGCTCTTATAAACTTCTGACAACTAATCTCTACCATAGAGGTTAATGGGAGTAAGAGATTAATCACTTTATAGGCAAACATTTTCTTCCAGCTATGAACAAAGGATTTGTTTTATTTTTATTTTTGTGGGGGGTGATAGTAATCTCCTGACAGTAAGTGTATATAATCTTGTGGAACTGGATTCATGGTCAAAATGACATATGCAATATAAAGAGCGCTTGTGTGTAAAGCTATGGTATTCTGTACTAATGATAGGAAATAGTGCGTCATGTAATGTTTTGAAGGCAACAAATCTCAGAAATATTTTTTCCAAAACTGTAGATAAGGAAATCATTTTAATACTCATAACACCACAGAGCACTTATTATAAATGATATATTATTATATGTCATTTAAAGATGATCATACTTATAGCAACAAGAAATAGAATATTACAGCTATTATTTGTAATGCTTATTCATGTTATTATTTTATCATAAAGTAATTGATGACTTCAGGGGTTTTTACTTTTTAACTTTGCAAATGTTTAGAAATATGAATAAATCTGATAATAATTCATCCCAATTTCTATTATCACAAAGTTTCATGATTACAACATAAACTAAGCTTAACATGTTAAATTACTTCAATCCAAATTTTTATGAAATTAAGCATTTTGACCATAAAAGAAATGAGTAATTCAGAGGTGAAAATAACTGACAGCTCGTCTGGGGTTTGGGTATATTTTTATTCAATTCTAAAATGGTCATAAAATCTTTTATACATTTTAACATTTCTTCTTCTTCCCTCATCATTGGTCTCTAATCACATTGCTTTAATTATCATCTGTTTAATTACTATAGCTCATAGCCATGACAGTATGACCGTTCCGAATTTTTTATGGGGGACCCATCTTGGCGGTTTTGAAAATATTACATCTGGGATACCTTCTTTAATAAGACAAACAACCCCCCCCCCCCCTCCAATACACAAAATGGGTGTTTTCCTCTGGTTTTTGGGGTTTGGTCATTTAAGAGCGAGATAGATAGATATAGATCTATCTATCTATCTATCTATCTATCTATCTATCTATATATTATATAATATAAATATTATATATATATTATATATATAGATATATAATATATATATAAATAAAATATAAAAATAAGCAGACACTCCAAAGAAACTACTTGAAAAATTAGCAAGAGGGTGCCCGCAGCAAAAGCTACCGATACCTATTTTATATATATATATATATATGTATAAAACTTAAAATGTCCTTACTTAAATAACAAAAATGTGCTATGTTAAAAAGAGCACTGTTATTGCAAAGAGGGGGGGAGTGTACAGTACATGATTTATTATTCCCCATTCAATTTCATTTACACACTATGGCTGGTGATATATGTCCTATGTATCATAACAAAGTAAAGAAAAAAACATCTTGTGTACTGTACACTGACATAACAGGGCCACATGTATGAAAACTGTTTAGGTCTAAAACTCACTTTTTTGCCCATAGTAACCTAGAGGTAAATACCAATAGATAATAACCTATAGCAACCTATGGGCAAAAAAGTGAGTTTTAGACCTAAACAGTTTCATACATGTGGCCCTTAATGGTTAGGAACCGTCTATGTTCAAGAGTGGAATGCTAGGGACACTTTGCAGACTTCTAAATTACATACATATCTATTATCTATTGGTATTTACCTCTGAGGTCCTAGGTTTGGATCTGATAAGGGACCACATCTTCCGATATTTGCATGGGTTTCTTGGAAACATGAGTATTGGGGAAATTAGACTGGCAATAGAAATTGTTGAGCAACTACTGGACTGTGCTACTAAATAGGTTGGTGCTATAAAAGCAACAGATAACATACGGTAATATATAGCATAACTGTTTAAACTGAACGTAAAGACAGAGACACCGGGCAATGCCCCAGTCATGTCCTATTGACATGAATTTAACACGGATAATGAATACAGTATAGAGAACTAGAGTGCCCCGTATGGACTGAATAGAGAAACATTGGGAGGAGTTAGAGCAGGGGTGTCAAACTGCGGCCCTCCAGCTGTTGGGAAACTACAACTCCCATCATGCACACGGTTATAGATTATACATATGCATGATGGGAGTTGTAGTTTCCCAACAGCTGGAGGGCCCCAGTTTGACACCTGTGAGTTAGAGCAACTCTTACCTTATTTTTAATTTTTTAGAAATAGGGTCTCATGTATGAAAACTGTCTCGGTCAAAGACAGTCTTTGCTGCCAATAGCAAACCAATCAGAACGCCCTTTTAATGTTTCCAGAGCACCACATGACATGAAGTGGGAGCTCTGATTGGTTGCTGTGGGCAACAAAGAAAGTGTTACACCTAGACAGTTTTCATACATGTCCCCCTATAAAACTAATTAAATACACAAGAAAACTGTTACATACAGAGTATTATGGCCACATATTAGTCATCCATCCACTAGAATGGGCTGTAGAGGGCTTCATCAAGTCACTGATATGGTGATCAAATTACCATTATATCTAACTTAGTGACCCATCGGGTCAAAATATCATTATTACACAAAAAGAACAAAGTCACCAGATCCCAAATTGGGGGAGATTACTAATTGTGAAAGTGTCTAGAAAAGGGGGCATGGCCAATGGAGTCGTAAAATGCACCAGACTGGAAAATGCAAGTGAATGGGACAACTCTGTAAGCCCAATATACAGTATGATATGGAGGTGTAGGGAGCAATGTAACCCTTGAAGAGGCTCCATTGCTCACATCAATCTCTGGAGCACCATCAAACAGCAGGTCGGCGAGGGGAGCCTAGATTAGGTTAGGCAATTAATACTCCCAACCAAAGAGACTTTAACCATTGTGGTGAGCAGAAAAATCAGAGCACTTCATTGAACCTTCATACTACCAACACAACTAGGACTGTCATCATGGCAGAGGGTGCCTAGTAAGTTACCAGGTCATCATTAGAAAGGAAAGATGAATACAAGAAGTAGAGCAGCACTTCACAACTGTATGGATGAGACGTGGTCAGCTCCTTCTCAAAACAGGCACCCATTCACATCTGTAAGTAGAATATACTTTCTGGTCCAACATTAGTGACCACTAGAAAGCAGAAAGTACTATGTTAAGTCACCAGGTCACTATTTGAGTGCTGTAACACTACCAGACCACCATTACAGTTCAGATAGTACCACCATTGCATCAAACCTATCAAGCCACATTTTCAATTACTTCATACACACGCTGAGCGGTTATCACCAGATTAATGATAGGGTACAACAGTGCCCATCTAGTTATTATGTCACCTATAAAAAGCAGACAGTACTACAATAAGTCACCAGATCAACGTCTGGATACGGAGAGTGTGCATCAAGTTTTTATAACACCTTTGAAGAGCAGATGAGTCAGTGAGTCACCAGATCAATGACGGGTGGCTATCTAGATATCATGTACCCAATAAAGGGCAGATAATACTATAGAAAGTCACAGATCAATGTTAAAGTATGGAAAGTGTTTATCAAGTTATCATGTCACCATTAAAGGGCAGATAGTACTATAATAAGTCACCTGATCAATGATAGGGTGCGAAGAGTGGCTATCTAGATATCATGTACCCATTAAAGGGCAGATGGTACTATAGTAAGTCACCTGATCAATGATAGGGTGCGAAGAGAGGCTATCTAGATATCATGTACCCATTAAAGTGCAGATGGTACTATAGTAAGTCACCTGATCAATGATAGGGTGCGAAGAGTGGCTACCTAGATATCATGTCACCATTAAAGGGCAGATGGTACTATAGTAAGTCACCTGATCAATGATATGGTGCGAAGAGTGGCTACCTAGATATCATGTACCCATTAAAGGGCAGATAATACTATAGTAAGTCACAGATCAATGTTAAGGTATGGAAAGTGTCCATCAAGTTATCAAGTCACCATTAAAGGGCAGGTAGTATTACGTAGTTCATCAGATCAGTGATAAAGTATGAAGAGTCACATATTCTCCAAAAAAATGGGAATCTCGCAAGAGAACAAAGAGTGACTTTTGATCACTATATTTACTATTTTGCCATACGCAAACTTAAACTCTATCAGTTCTCTATCTATAAAACACTAAAACGTAACTTTTATTATATCTAACTCTTAACCTCTATACACACTCTTTAAAAACCTGATTTCTAACCTCATCATTTAACCATTTTTGCTTCTGAAAGAACGAATGACTCCTTTTCTGTTATCAAGTCTGGTGGAACCCCACCTATTAACAGGAGAGCCTTATATCTATAGCAAAGTACTAGCTTCAGTAAGGGATCCCAAGCCAACTACTTGGGCAGTCGTTTATAGAAGAACTGATAAGAGTTTAAGTTTGCCTATGGCAAAATAGTAAATATATTAAAGTATGAAGAGTGTCCATCTAGTTACCATGTTACCATTAAAGGGCACATAGTACTATAGTAAGTCACCAGATCAATGATAGGGTATAAAGAGTGCACATCTAGTTAGGTCACCACTAAAGGGCAGATAACACTACTGTAAGTCACCAGATCATTGTTAAGATATGGACAGTGCCCATCTAGCTCTCATGTCATCATTAAAGGGCAGGTAGTACTACAATACGTCACTAGATGAATGTTAGGGTATGAAGAGTGCTTATCTAGTTATCATTTCACTATTAAAGGGCAGGTAGTATTACAGTAAGTCACCAGATCCATCATGATAGGGTACAGAGAGTGCTCATCTGGTTATCATGTCACCATTAAAGAACAGATAATACTACAGTAAGTCACCAGATTAATGACAGGGTATGAAGAGTGCACATCTAGTTATCATGTCACCATTAAAAGACAGATAGTACTACAATACATCATCAGAGCAATTAGGTGCTTATCTAGTTATTGGGTTGACATTAGGGAGCAGACAGTGCCAAAAGAAGTCACCAGGTCAACATTACGGTGCAGAGAATGGTCACCACTAGATTGCAAGGAGAGCCTAATTAACTCACCAAGTAGTCATTAAGCCACCAGTAGTTTGCAGACAGTACCACATCAAGTCCGGAGAGCAGCATTTTTATTCAACAATATAAGCAGTTACAAAAGATAAAAGTATCTAAAAAAAAAAAAAAAAAAGACCCAAAACGGGGAAAAAAACTTGGATAAATAATATGCAAAAAATGAAAAAAAAAAAGCAGAGAATAATACTCACAAACAATGGGCCACATGTATGAAAACGTTTTGGTCTAAAACTCACTTTTTTGCCCGTAGGTTACTATGGGCAAAAAAGTGAGTTTTAGACCTAAACAGTATTCATATATGTGGCCCAATGTGTGTGAAACTGACCACAGGGAATATTCACAAGTGGTGGATTTGCTGCAACATTTCTGAAACTAAAAATCTATTAAATTCCTCAGAACTGGGTTGTTTTGGTAGCAACATCGCTGTAAATTCAGGAGAGAAGTGTCTTTAAGGCCTGGTTCACATATGCGTCGGAGGTTCCGTTCTCTGTCGCATGTCCCTTCAGAGATAGTGGATAAAATAGTGCAGCAATCTCAAGGACGGACACCACGGCGAAAAACCGCTGAAACCATTGTAATCAATAGTCTCCATCGGCACCGTGGGTGTCCACTGTGAAACAGATCCCATGGCTTCTATTTTAACCTCTGCACCAGAGATTCCGAATGGAACCTTTGATGAAGGTGTGAACCAAGCCTAGTAAGAATATGTAAAGGGTATACAAAAGAGAGGTGGCGCTCTTCTGTGAAAGTACGTCCAATCCAATAAGCAATATATAAAATACAATAGAGGGTGCTCACCTGATGGTGTTGTGCGATTATGGTAGAAGCACAACATCCACATGACTCCGGTCCTGCAGGTGGAGTAGCATCTGAGGAAGTGCCGTACAGGCATGAAACGCGTTATAAAAGTTACTCTGCACTATTGGGGCTCATACCTTAATATTTTAATGGAATAAAATTTATTTTTATCCTACGTCTATCTCTACGAGGATTATTACCAAGAAACGAGCGCCCGGTCCCTTGGTTTTTGTTGCTATAAGCCTAGTAAGAAAGCAGACACAAGGACAAGAGGGATCAGCAGTAGCAGATGCTTGGAAGAAAACTCCAGCAGATGTGGTTGGAAAATCAACAGCAAGGTGAAGTTAACCTGCCCGGGATAAACATGTGTCTGTCATAAGATAAAAATACAAAGGAAATAATATGGTGACAGCCAAACGTTTTTTCCGCCATCCGTCTTCTAAGCTACCGGATTGTTAGGGTATGTTCACACGGCGATCCAAAAAACGCATTCCAAAAAGCATCCAGCATGCAGCTGCGTGTTTGGATGCGTTTTTGCTGCAGCAGAAACGCAACCCTATAGTTTTAAATAGGGCTCCTGCTGCATCAAACGGATCATGAATTGACATGGCAATTCATTGAACGGATCCGAAAGTCGCATCAGAGACTGAAGTAAACACGCATCGGCGATCACTCGTCTGAACACCGAGGCGCGTTTCATCACTCGACAAGTGATCGCTGATGTGTGTCTCACTGCGTCTTTCGTTTACTTTCCATGAATTGTCATGTCAATTCTTGGTCCGAAAGACGCAGCAGGAGCCCTATAATAAAGTATAGCATAGGTGCGATCCTGCTGCATCCAACATGGATCCAAACAAGCAGCTGCATGCTGGATACGTGTTGGATCCATGTAGGATCCGATCATCAATGCGTATTCGGATGCGATTTTCGGATCCAAAATCGGTTCCGAAAACGCCGGGTGAACGGCCCCTTAGAGTGCTTTCACACAGTGGGCCACATGTATGAAACTGTTTAGGTCTATCTCTCTTTTGCCCATAGAAACATTCTTTCAAAAAAGTGAGTCCTTGACCTAAACAATGTAATACATGTGGCCCAATTTCTGATGCGTTTGTTTTGTGCAGAAATCTACAGAACTAATTGCTGTGCCTTTCTGCACAAAACGCATCAAAAATGCATCAGAAAAATGCATCAGAAAAATGCACTGCATGTAATCAATCTTAGAGATAGGACAATCACAGACTGTTGCAATCAATTTTTGCAACAAATCTCCCATGTGTGAATCCACCCTGTATCAATCAGCAGATCAACGTAATAAAGGTAATTTTCCATACGTAAATCCATCCACCTACTGCTAAGGAAAAAAACCAATTTCTATGAAAAGGAGCTATTTCAGTCAAATATATTTCTGTAACAAATCTGCAGCATGTGAATATAGCCTTAGGCTGGGTTCACGAATGTCCAGCGATTCTGTGCCACATGGGATGGGAGTGCCAGATGCAACAAAAAACATTGCACCTGAACAATCCGGTACAGGTGTCTTGTGGTGTGGATAGAAAAACACAAGTCACATGGCAACTATGTGGGATCACTGGAAATATGTGAATCCAGCCTTAGAGGGCTATCACACAGTGACTTTTGGTGTGTTTTTCTGCAGAAATGCACAGTAGTAAACTGCCTTTATTACTGTGCATTTCTGCAAAAAAAAAAAACACCAAAAATGCACTGTGTACAGCACCCACTTTATTTGGATTATTTGTGTGCACAGGAATCAGAACAACCTGCAGACTCCACCAAATACAGGAATCAAAGCTTGTAAATCCAATTAAGTGACAAGAACACTGCTAGCTGCAGTGAATGGTTATTATACTGCTCAGCCAGGAAGCCAACTGCTCATTCTATCTATCTATCTATCTATCTATCTATCTATCTATCTATCTATCTATCTATCTCATATATCTATCTATCCCATATCTATCTCCCTATCTCATATCTATCTATCTCATATCTATCTATCTCATATCTATCTATCTCCTATCTGTCTATCTCATATCTATCTATCTATCTATCTATCTATCTATCTCATATCTATCTATCTATCTCATATATATCTATCTCATATCTATCTATCTTATATCTATCTATCTCATATCTATCTATCTATCTATCTATCTATCTATCTATCTATCTATCTAATATCTATCTCATATCTATCTATCTATCTATCTATCTCATATCTATCTATCTTCTATCTATCTATCTATCTATCTATCTATCTATCTATCTATCTATCTATCTCATATCTATCTATCTCATATCTATCTACCTCATATCTATCTATCTATCTATCTATCTATCTATCTCATATCTATCTATCTATCTATCTATCTATCTATCTATCTTTTTAACCTATATCTATTTAACTAGTTTTCCCATATATAGCTAATATCTTTCCATCCTTCTAATATTTATCTTTATATCTATCTTTTGTCTATCTATTTATCTCTCCCATATCTGTGTATCTATCTTTCTTTCTTATGTCTGTTTATCTATCTATCGATCCTACATTGGTTGTTATATTGCTCAGCCAGGAAGCCAACTGCTCATTCTATCTATCTATCTATCTATCTATCTATCTATCTATCTATCTATCTATCTATCTATCTATCTATCTTATCTATCTATCTATCTATCTATCTATCTATCTATCTATCTATTATCTCATATCTATCTATCTATCTATCTAATATCTATCTATCTATCTAATATCTATCTATCTATCTAATATCTATCTATCTAATCAATCTTTCTTTCTTTCTATCTTTCTAATACATATCTATATTTCTCATATATATCTATCTTTCTTTCACATATCTATATAATTCATATCTAAGTAATTAATATCTATCTTTACCATATAACATCTATCTATCTATCTATCTATCCCATATCTACCTCTTTCTCTCATCTATTTAATATCTTTCTATCTTTCTCATATTTATTTATTTATCTTACTTATGTCTTTCTATCTCCTATCTTTCTTTTTTCTCATATCTATCTTTCTAATATATATATTTACCTTCCTCGTATTTATCTAGGTGTCTTTCTTTCACATATCTAATTAATAACTTTTGTTCTCATATCTATGTAATATGTTTCCATCTCATCTCATATTTATCTATGGATCCATCTTTCTTTCTTAAGTCTATCTAACCAATATCTATTTATCTGCCATATCTATCTAATATATTTCTAGCTTTCTCATATTTATCTTTGTATCTATCTATCTGTCTATATCTATCTATCTCTATATCTAATGTATGTGACATGTATGATGTTTTTAATCAGGGTGTATCTGAATAGGATGGTTAAGATATGATCCAGACGCAGAGACGCACCTACCTGCGACAATCTTTTATTACTGACAGATCGGATATTTCTAAGCAGAATTTGCCCAAGACTTTTTAAGACATAAAAGCTTTAATTTGGGAGCGATCCTCACTATCCGGGGAAAGCTCTGTCCCTCTGTTCGGATATTATATTTCTGTATAATACAATGTAATGTATCCACAATCCTAGCGGATCTCCAGGCATTATGCCCCAGCACCTACCCCTGTTTTCCTAGATGATGTTTAAGTGTAAGCTCTTGGGAACACACAGAACAGCCCTGGGTGTAGATTCAGTATCTGCGGCCTGGGCAATAGCAGAGCGACGCCGATATTCAGGTAACAATGGGTGTTTTTGGACAGTGATTGTGCAGATCTGATCCAGCAGGACACGATGGGACTTGTAGTTCTGCCACAACTCAGCGGTCACAGGATTGATCGGAGACCTGCACACTGCCCGGGTATACAGAGACCTGCACACTGCCCGGGTATACAGAGACCTGCACACTGCCCGGGTATACAGAGACCTGCACACTGCCCGGGTATACAGAGACCTGCACACTGCCCGGGTATACAGAGCACTGCACACTGCCCGGGTATACAGAGACCTGCACACTGCCCGGGTATACAGAGACCTGCAAACTGCCCGGGTATACAGAGACCTGCCACACTGCCCGGGTTATACAGAGACCTGCACACTGCCCGGGTATACAGAGACCTGCACACTGCCCGGGTATACAGAGACCTGCACACTGCCCGGGTATACAGAGCACTGCACACTGCCCGGGTATACAGAGACCTGCACACTGCCCGGGTATTACAGAGACCTGCACACCGCCCGGGTATACAGCGCACTGCACACTGCCCGGGTATACAGAGTCCTGCACACTGCCCGGGTTTTCAGAGACCTGCACACTGCCCGGGTATACAGAGACCTGCACACTGCCCGGGTATACAGAGACCTGCACACTGCCCGGGTATACAGAGACCTGCACACTTACCGGGTATACAGAGACCTGCACACTGCCCGGGTATACAGAGACCTGCTCACTGCCCGGGTATACAGAGACCTGCACACTGCCCGGGTATACAGAGACCTGCACACTGCCCGGGTATACAGAGACCTGCACACTGCCCGGGTATACAGAGACCTGCACACTGCCCGGGTATACAGAGACCTGCACACTGCCCGGGTATACAGAGCACTGCACACTGCCCGGGTATACAGAGACCTGCACACTGCCCGGGTATACAGAGGACACAGCACACTGCCCGGGTATACAGAGCACTGCACACTCCCCGGTTATACAGAGACCTGAACACTGCCCGGGTATACAGAGACATGCACACCGCCCGGGTATACAGAGCACTGCACACTGCCCGGGTATACAGAGACCTGCACACTGCCCGGGTATACAGAGACCTGCACAATGCCCGGGTATACAGAGCACTGCACACTGCCCGGGTATACAGAGACCTGCACACTGCCCGGGTATACAGAGCACTGCACACTGCCCGGGTATACAGAGACCTGCACACTGCCCGGGTATACAGAGACCTGCACACTGCCGGTATCAGAGACCTGCACACTGCCCGGGTATACAGAGACCTGCACACTGCCGGGTATACAGAGACCTGCACACTGCCCGGGTATACAGAGACCTGCACACTGCCCGAGTATACAGAGACCTGCACACTGCCCGGGTATACAGAGACCTGCACACAGCCCGGCTATACACAGGACACGGCAGAGGACTGGTTCACAGATCACAGCAGCACCGGGCAATTATTTCTATGCAACCACTCTATACATGAAATATTCCAAACAGACACTGCGCCACTGCTATAGCAGCGATATAACATATATATGTGTGTGTGTGTGTGTGTGTGTGTGTGTGTTATATCGCTGCTGTAGTGGTGGCGCAGTGTCTGGCTGGAATTTTTCATGTATAGAGTGGTTGCATAGAAATAATTGCCCGATATATATATATATATGTGTGTGTAGTGTGTGTGATGTGTGTGTGTGTGTGTATGTGTTGTGTGTGTGTGTATTGTGTTGTGTGTTGTGTGTAAGGTTATTGTGATTTGTTGCCTCTATTTATAGATAAATGGATAAAAAACAAATGACAGAAGCCCCGCATACTGCATGTATAGGGTGACTGCATAGAAATAATTGCTCGATCACAATCCCAAATGACCCGGTGCTGCTGTGATCAGGGGGTGACAGGAATGAACCAGGTCTCTTCCGTGTCCTCTGTATACCCCGAGTTATAAATGGATAAAAAAAAAAAATGTCAAAAACATATATATATATACTTATGGGTTCATATAGTAATAATGGGGATATTTTTTATATATATTTATTTTATATTTATTAAACTCTTATATACTCATATATATACCCTTATTCTATTGACCCCATAATTGTTTTTTCTCTCTATCTATAATTGGGCAACAATTCACAATCCCCCTCCCCCCCAACACACAAAAACCAAAAATAATAGGCTTTATTTTATGCAACCCCCTATAAATGAAATTTTCCCGCCGACACTGCCCCACTACTACAGCAGCGATAAAACAAAAAACCCACACAACACACACACACAACACACCACACACCATTTTATTATATTTTTAAAAATTATATATATATATATTATATATATTTTATAATATATAAAATATATATTTATATATATAAAATATATTTTTATATTTTTTTAAAGCGGTTTACTCGCCACTACGTGTGTGGTGTTGGGTGGTGTGTGTGAGGGTGTTTGTGTGTGTGTGTGTGTGTGTGTGGGTGAGTGAGTGTTGTGTGTGTGTGTGTGTGTGTGTGTGTGTGTGTGTGTGTGTGTGGTGGGGGTTTTTGTAATTTGTTTTTTATCCGTTTATCTAGAAATAGAATTAGAGATAACGAATCACAATAACCTCTCATACACATCTACAGTATATACATACAGACAGATAGACAGATAGATAGATAGATAGATAAATAGATATGAGATAGATAGATAGTAATAGATAGTAGATAGATATGATTATAGATAGATAAGATAGTTAAGACGATAGTGATAGATTATGAGATAGATAGATAGATAAATATTAGTATAAATAGATAGATAGATAGATAGATAGTATAGATAGATATGAGATAGATAGATATGAGATAGATAGATAGATAGATAGATAGATTAGATAGATCAGATAGATAGATATGAGATAGATAAAAATAGAAACATAGATATAGTTATAGATAGAAGATAGATAGTTGTGATAGGTAGGATATGTGATAGATATTTTTAGATTAGATAGATTAGAGTAGATATGAGATAAAATAGATAATAGAGATAGATATGATAGATAGATAGATATGAGATAGATAGATTAGATAGATATGAGATAGATAGATATGAGATAGATAGATAGATAGATAGATAGATAGATATGAGATAAATAGATGTAGATAGATAGATAGATAGATAGATAGATAGATAGATAGATATGAGATAGATAGATATGAGATAGATAGATATGAGATAGATAGATAGATAGATAGATAGATATGAGATAGATAGATAGATAGATAGATATTAGATATGAGATAGATAGATAGATAGATAGATAGATATGAGATAGATAGATAGATATGAGATAGATAGATAGATAGATATGAGATAGATAGATAGATAGATATGAGATAGATAGATATGAGATAGATAAATAGATAGATAGATATATATGAGATATATAGATAGATAGATAGATAGATAGATAGATATGAGATAGATAGATAGGAGATAGATAGATATGAGATAGATAGATATGAGATAGATATGAGATAGATAGATATGAGATAGATAGATAGATAGATATGAGATAGATAGATAGATAGATAGATAGATATGAGATAGATAGATAGATAGATAGATATGAGATAGATATGGGATAGATAGATATGAGATAGATAGATATGAGATAGATATGAGATAGATAGATAAATATATAAATAGATAGATAAATAGATAGATAAATAGATAGATACAAAAATATATATTTACGTTATACTATCTATTTACTTATCTATCTGTTCGTACCACATCTCTCTACCGATCTCTCCATCTTTCTTACATCTATCAATCCTCTATCTCTCCATCTTTCGCAGACCTATCTTCCTCGTACCTCTGCTTCCTCTATATTTATCTCATATCTTCTCATCTTTCCCATCCCATAAACCCTCGGATACATTATCCAGTCTGCGGTCATTCACTCAGCGGCCATGGAAATCTTATCATCATTCTTGTTATTTATTTATTTATTGATATTTATATTTTGCTTAATTCCCGGCGATATCTATGTGACAGGATTAGATGACATTGACACTTATTTGTTATTATTGTTGTTTCCTTCTTGGATGATGACCCCATTATTACTATGATGTCTGGATCATCCTACATTGGAGATATTGTGCTGGAGACCCTGGCTCCTCACACAGCTCCAGTTGGGGATGTGGTGCCCTGGATGGCAGAGGTCCCGGCTCCAGTTGGGGATGTGGTGCCCTGGATGGCAGAGGTCCCGGCTCCAGTTGGGGATGTGGTGCCCTGGATGGCAGAGGTCCCGGCTCCAGTTGGGGATGTGGTGCCCTGGATGGCAGAGGTCCCGGCTCCAGTTGGGGATGTGGTGCCCTGGATGGCAGAGGTCCCGGCTCCAGGTGGGGATGTGGTGCCCTGGATGGCAGTGACCTCCAGGCTGAGATCTGCGGGGAAGTCTAGGTCCATGTGATGCTCCTAATGGGGTCATCCTGATCTGTGACACTAGTGCCAGGCGGGGGAGAGGCAGGGGAGCGCTCTAATTGCTCTTAATCAGGGGGATTAATTAGATCCGCAGATTAGGTAATGACTCTGGGACCAGGGAGCTGCTGCAGGGGGAATGAAGAATGAGATACAAGTGGTTGGAGCAATACAGATATAATATGTAATGGTGATATCACTCCCAGGAATGCCATCATTACCAACATAAACCATACCATCATTGTTAGCAGTAGTAGAAGTAGTAATAGTATCTGGATGCTGACAACACTACAGCACTGCTTATACTATGACTTATTATAATGATCATCATCATCATCATCATCATCATATTTACACTACATTATCTAGAACAACAATTATTCTCATCATTATTGTGTAACCCCCCCCCCCCATCCCCCACCATGTCTCATCAGAAAATAAAACTTTCAAATATCACACCTGTATAATTAATACTCCGTGGTGACTCCAAATATTATTACCCAGATGAATGATATCATCGTCAGTAGTAGTAGAAGGAGGAGGAGGAGTAGTATCAGTAGTATCTGGATACTGATAACACTAAACTACTACTTGTTACAGATTATAATGATCATCAAATATTACACATTCACACATAAACAATATTATTATGGATCCCCTATATATCATTCATAAATAAAACTTTCATGAATTACACCTTTATTATTAATAATGCTCAGCCGTAGCATCAAATATTATTTTACATCATCACTGTTAGTAGCTGTAGTTGAAAAAGTAGTGGTAATTGCAGTAGTAGCTGCATGCTGACAACTACACTAATACTTCTAATGTTATTTATTATATCATATATAACACATGATTTATATCATATTATTACTAATAATAATAATAATAATAATAATAATAATCTATACTATTATTTATTATATCATATAATACACATGATTTATATATTACTACTACTACTACTAATAATAATAATAATATTTTTCTATCTTCAAGTGAAACTTCATTATTATTAAATAAAACAATAATATATTACTTATTATTTCTCATTAATTACACCAATTATTAATACCCAGAATGATACCATCTCTCTTTTTGTGGTAGTAAAAAAAAGTAGTAGTAGTAATAATAGTATCTGGATGCTGAAAACACTACAGTACTACTTATACTATTATTTTTTATTAATGATGGTAATTATCATCATATATTACACCTTATTTATATAATTAGCATCAACATCATTTTTATTATCATTATGTAGCACTTTATCAATAATAAATAAAACATTCATATATTACAGCTTCATTATTACTCATTCATAACACCGATACTATTATTTGTAATAGTATAATATAATAATAATAATAATAATAATAATAATAATAATAATAATAATAATAATATAGGGCCACATGTATGAAAACTGTTTAGGTCTAAAACTTTTTTGCCCATAGTAACCTAGAGGTAAATACCAATAGATAGTAACCTATAGTAACCTATGGGCAAAAAGTGAGTTTTAGACCTAAACAGTTTCATACATATGGCCCATAATGTCTATAATTCAATTTTACATGTCTAATTATTAATAATCAGGATCATATATAACGTATAATTACAAAAAATTATGTAAAATTACTAAATAATAAATGTTAGACAATGTTAATAAAATGCATAAAATATTTATAGTAACAATAAGGAAAAAATAATAACATTAATAATGATGTATTCTCTCTCTCTCTATCTACCTATCTATATATGTATATATATAATTTTACATTTCTATTATTAATAATCAGCATTAAATTTGACAACTTTTATTGTTCGTATTATTATTATTATTATGAATAATAAAAAATAATATCATAATAAAGGTTACTAAATAAAAAATAAATGATAATGACACAAATAATAATAATATTAATAATAATACATATAATCAAATTTTAAACTTCATTCAAGGCTTGATTTTCAGTGGGAAAATTTTATTTCAGCAAAAAATAAACAAAAAACCTTAGCAACCACAGTAACTAAAATAAGATATCACTAAATATGAAGTAAGAAGTGAAACAGAAAGGTAACGTGATATAACTGCAGGCTGGGATCCTGAATGACTTCTCTTATATATAATGCATGTTGTATGGACACAGTCTATTCCAGGTATAGCTGGAGACTACACTGTTCTCTGCTGAAGGGGGATATCCTCTCCTTAAGGCCCTGGGATACATATGGGGCAGTACTGGAGCAGGGGCACAGTCTCTGTGTTGGTGGCCTCTTCTATCAGTTGTCTGGGTGTATGGGGGTGACTGGAGTTGGGGTATATATTGGCTTCTACACGTGGCAGATGACATTATACGATTACCAATAGTTTCTTATTGCATCTGATCAGGACTATGTGACTGATGGTAAAAGTTAATATCAGGTTTACTGTATGTTGTTTGGACTCTGGTCATTTGGGCAGAGCTCACATTGTCCAAATGGCAAGAAGGGAGAGTAAGGAAACTGGAATATTTTGCCAAAGAAAAATAAATAAATGAAAAACTTTTCATTAATTTTTTTCGATGGAAAAAATTGGAAATTTGATCTGGAAAATGCAACATCTTTCACACAAGAAAACAGAGTTATTCAAAATGCTCTCATAGGAACACACCCTTGTAAATCTGTACAAGCACCGTTTTATATTTTTATTTTTGCAGAAATTTCCCCAACTGAAACAAAGATCTGAAAGAGGTTTGCAGAAATCTATACTAATACTGCAGAAACAACATGATTGTATGGCACACATTTCCAGTCCAACGTGTGGCTCCAGCTCTGTTCACATTGACATTCAGAGCCTACAATGTTTCTGTTGCTTTTAATGACAAGAATAGCTTAGTATGTAGCATTAGGTTATGTTCACACTGTTTGCGGTATATGGTGGAGGGATTGCTGACGGATATCTTCCACATTTGCCACTTCATTAGCACGCAGTCACATAAGCACATTGCCCATAAGCTCCAATGTAAAAAAAAAAAGATTTATAGTTTTATATCTTTTAGAATTATAGCACTTGGTGTCTGTTTTTTTGCCTCTGTACAGAGCAGCATAGATAACTATACTATTCCATACAGTAAAACAAAAGTTATATTATGGATGTAAAAGAGTCTTTTTGGCCTCCATTAGGTTTAAACTGGGCCAGACATAAACTGCAAACACAGTGTGAATACAGCCCTATTCTTGTTGTCAAAAAATTACCATACTTACCCATTAGACCCCATGATAAAGTAGTAAGGTCCGGCTGTCACCTGTTTGTCTCCTTATTACGCTTTTAGCTTCCATTATAAATGAAAGCCCTGACTCTGACTCTAGTATGAACAGAACCTGAATGCATCAGTTTTTCAATTTACCACCCATTGACTTCAATGACATTTTTTTTTTTTTTTTTAAAGATCCTATAAAAAATGATCAGGGTGGAACTGTTTAAATAATACAGACTGGAATCTCAGAGAAATGACTGCGATCCTTTCAAAAACACAACCCAGTCCCATAGAAAGGAATGGCACAGGTTTGGGGGTCTTTTAGGAAACAAATCTATAAAGTCATGTAGCTAGAGATACACTGTGGCTCAGGGTCAAATACAAAGAGCAATATCCATGTACAGATCACCAGCTACTTTGTATCTGTGCTTAATAAAACAGAAGACATTATATCCGACTCATCATACATGTAATTACACAAAATTGGAAAACGAGAAGAGGAATAAACAGAGGATCTGCTGCGTTTTGTCAAACCTGTCAAATCACAAAAATATTATAACAAAACAACAGCAAAAAAAAAAAACAACAAAACTATTTGCGATAATAGTGTGTATATAGCGTGGGCAGCAGGAGAGGGCACAGCCCAGGAGCTGCCAGGTGCCCACTACACTGGCCATGGGTAGGAGAGAATTGGCTGCTGATTGAGAATTATAGGATGATGTGTGTGGAGCAGACACTGTGTATCTACAGACGAGGATCCTCACCCCCCATAGAGATTGTACAGTCACCACACAATCAGTATCTGCACAGGAGTCAGCTATTCCCAGGGGATGGGACCCCCGCGGATGCCCACCTCTCCTAATCGGATAATTACTATATGTACCTCCTATCTATCTATCTATCTATCTATCTATCTATCTATCTATCTATCTATCTATCTGTCTATCTATGTCTGTCTATCTATCTATCTATCTATCTATCTATCTATCTATCTATCTATCTATCTATTTATCTATCTATATATCTATCTATCCTTTTATCTATCTATGCATCTATCTATCTATATATCTATCCATGCCTTTATCTATCTATCTATCTATCTATCTATCTATCTATCTATCTATCCATCCATGTATCTATCTATCTATCCATCTATCCATCTATCTATCTATCTATCTCTCTCACACATCTGTCTATCTATATCATATTTCTCTGTCTATATCTCTATCTATCTCATATCTATCTATCTATCTATCTATCTATCTATCTATCTATCTATCTATCTATCTATCTTTATATTGTAAGATTATCATACTCTACATCATCTACCCATAAGTGTGTGCATATATATATAAATATTTTATATATATATTATACATATATATTAATATATATACTATATATTACATATTTATATATATATATATATATATGTATATACATACTGCACACACATATATAATCTGTGAGATTACATGTTATGTTGTTATAAAGCGAGAAAATCATCATCATATCATCAATCATGATTATATATTTATATATATAATATATATATATATATATATATATCTGTATCTATACATATATATCATGTATCTATACATATATCCATATGTATCTACATGAAAACTACATATAAAGAATATAAAAGACAAAAAATATATTCAATGCAGAGATGTCTATAACAAAATAATACGGGATCCTACCAGGACTTCTGTAATATTGATAGCGTTTATTGATATTATATTACTAAGGATAAAATGTAGAAAATAATAATATTTACAATACAATATTATTAATATAGTGTTCATGATAATAACAGTAATAGTTATATAACAACAGTAACATAATAATAATATTATTATTATAAGAAGAATAATGATAATATAAAACTAGTAATAATACCAACAACAATTAGAAATTGTATACTAGTCGTTTCAGTAAAAAATATATACGAGCATTAAGAATCTTAAATGAGTAATAATATAATACTAATGTAGTAATATGATCATTGTGAAATATTAGGAGACTATTTACTGATGTTAATAAAATAATATACAAGTGGTATTATTAGTGGTAGTATTTTTTTATTTTTTATGGGGAACTAAACTGTTATCTGTATTTTCCAACATTGCTTGATACATTAATTACACATATTGTATTTCCTAGACTCTGGGGTCACATCACTACCTATATATCACTATGTAACACATACAACTACCGAATCATTACAGGTTTATTACTGAATATTGCATTGACAGATACCGAGGAGATCCGTATATTTCTTGCGCCTGGTACACACTTTCTATTCTCTTCTGTGTTTATATATATCAGAAAGATAGATAAATAAATAAATAGATATAGATAGATAGATATGAGATAGATAGATATGTGAGAGATAGATAGATAGATAGATAGATAGATAGATAGATAGATATGAGAGAGATAGATAGATAGATATGTGAGATAGATAGATAGATAGATATGAGATAGATAGATAGATAGATAGATAGATAGATATGTGAGATAGATAGATATGAGATAGATAGATAGATAGATAGATATGTGAGAGATAGATAGATATGAGATAGATAGATAGATATGAGATAGATAGATAGATAGATAGATATGGGATAGATATATGATATAGATAGATATGAGATAATAGATAGATAGATAGATAGATAGATAGATATTAGATAGATAGATAGATAGATAGATAGATATGAGATAGATATGGGATAGATATATATGAGATAGATAGATAGATAGATAGATATAAGATAGATAGATATGAGA
The DNA here is from genome assembly GCA_025379985.1 of Phyllomedusa bahiana. Taxonomy (NCBI): domain Eukaryota; kingdom Metazoa; phylum Chordata; class Amphibia; order Anura; family Hylidae; genus Phyllomedusa; species Phyllomedusa bahiana. Next base: position 83,483 of record JAODAL010015034.1, read on the forward strand.
TAGATATGATGATAGGTAGATGGAGGATAGATAGATGATTAGATAGATGATATGGGATAGATATATGAGATAGATAGGATTGAGATAGATAGGAGATAGATAGATAGATAGATAGATAGATTAGATATGGGTAGATATATGGATTAGATAGATATGAGATAGATAGGAGATAGATAGATAGATAGATAGATAGATATGGGATAGATATATGAGATAGATAGATGTAGATTTAGATAGATAGATAGATAGTAGATTGGATAGATGTAGTATTTTGATATAAGATGTTTAGATATGGATGATGTAGATAGTGATAGATAGATAGATTATGGGATAGATAGATAGATAGATAGTAGATAGATATGAGTTGAAAATTGAGATAGAGATATGAGTGATAGATAGGGATAGTGATATGGATAGATGATGATAGATTGGGTAGATATATGAGATAGATAGATAGATGTATAGATAGATAGATAGGTAGATTTGAGTATAGATAGATAGATGATATAAGATAGATAGGATATGAGATAGATAGATAGATGTTAGATAGATAGTTTAGTTTGGGATTAGATAGTTTAGATAGATAGATAGATATGAGATAGATAGATAGATAGATAGATATGGGATAGATATATGAGATAGATAGATATGAGCTAGATAGATAGATATTTAGTTGATGTGACTTCTGCCGGTGATACCACAGCCATGCTCTCCACTCACCATCTGGGAAGACTGCTCTCATCTTGAGGTAGCTGGTGGTCAGCCTGATGATGGAGGCTTTGTCCAGCTGGGGAGGTGATGGCCGAGGGCAGGGGCAGCAGTTTGGCCAGCTCATAGAACTCCCCATTCTCCTTCTCCCTGCGGGTCTTGGCCGCGTTCTTAGAGTTCTCCTTCATGGTGATGATAATGATGGTGATGATGATGATGATGGGGATCAGTACAGAATAAGGTGACTGCTGGTGACAATAGCACTGACATAATAATCAGCTGGGTGTCACTGGGCGCTGACAGGTCGCACTAGGGGCTCAGCACCCAGGAGGATGAGGGTGTGAGCACCCTGCTCTCTGGCTCATTGCTCCTCAGTGTTTGGTTGGAAATCTCAAGACATTGAATCCAATATTCAGCCTCGTCCCCCGATGTGACTCCTCCAGGCCCTAGTCCAGCAGTGCAAGCTCCATGTCCAAATGGGACTTCACCAAAGATCCTGTGGCTGTTGCTATGCAAGGCAGTGAGTGCAGTCCTCATATATAGGAAGGTATAGAGCAGTATACAGGGGCCCCAGTCAGCAGCAGTGCGGGGGCCTCGTGTGCACAGCGCTCCTCTCTCTCACTTTGCCCATAGGATAGTAATGGGCTCTTCCCAGCAGGATGGAGGTGGCAGCCAGCAATGGAGACTTGTTGAGCTCCTTCTCTCCCAGAGGCTGGAGAAGTCCAGGCACAGGAGGTGCAGACACTGGATAGGCCCTGAGCTCAGTGACGTCTCCACACACTACACATACAGCCAGGGAGGCAGGGTGACCTGCTGCAGCACACAGGGGGTTAACTGCTCTGCACGCTGCAGCCTGGACACATGTGCTGCAGTATATATAGAGGTGAAGTGCTCTGCATTCTGTATACGAGTGCAGGGCTGTATAAGAGCAGAGCATTGCCAGCCCCAGGGCCAGCACACAGGGGGTTAACTGCTCTGCACGCTGCAGATGTGCTCGTGTTATGGGTGAAGTGCTCTGATTCTGTAAGGCACTGCGCCCCCCAAGGGGGTTAAAGCTCCTCAATGCCCCTTTACCCTGTAGCGCCGGGGTGTGTTGTATGGAAAACGGGGGCT